>BNST01002820.1:0-27402 GCA_019650275.1 Xylocarpus granatum
TTTAGCTTTGTTTTCAAACCCTTACACGAAAGCTTAAGGGTTTTGTCCAAAGCAGTTTATCTAGCTGCTGTGGCAGGAAGTTGATGGGGGCTTTTGGGTAAAATAAAATTCCAGTTGGGAACTTTCCCTTGGTTTCCTGAACCATGGCCATTGTGACTTGCATGTTTCAACCCTTATTTTGGTGGGATTTGCAGTAGATCATAGTCAGATTTGTCAGTGGCTCAGCTTTGATGCAGATTTTGTTTGCATCTAATTATTTTGTCTAGCTACTATTTTCAAGCTGTAGGTTACATCAACCCTTGTTGTTTTATCATGACGAGAGACTAAGAAGATGTAGTAACTATTTTCATTCTTATATACAATATCCTTTTTTGGGGATTTACCACACAATCTTTCTCTTTGTGCCTTGTTTTTACAAAGATAATTGTTCGTAATTTTCTCTAAAGGCGTATTCTTTTACTTTGATTATTGATTTTGAAATCTACCATCACCATATGGAATTGGTAGATGTGGTCCAGTGGTCCTCTTGTGTTTCCTCAAGTTTTGTGTATATATTATTCTTCATTCTTTATTCTGCTCATGATACGCTGCACTTGTACATTATGTAAGTGGGCGGTTGTATGCTTTATAATTGTTGGAAGTTATGATCTCTATAACCTGTAGGAGAGTTCATACATTGATATCCTTTTTCTCTTCATTATTGGAAAGCATTGTTGAATATCTTGTCCACAAATTAGTGCAGCAAAATATCATTTTCACCTCATGATGCTTTTTCTTCATTGATCCTTATGATCTTTTGGACCCTTTTTCCAGCAAGATGGTCTTGTCAGCAATCAAGTGACGAAGTTGTTACTACCAATGTACTGATCTATTAATTCATCCTATTGCCCTGTACTAAATGAATATAATTGTTGTTGCTTCTTTTGCCAGTGAGGTCTCTTTTGAGGATTTCCTTTGGTACGTATATTCTTAATAAAGCTATTGTATAATTATTTTATAAAGTAAACTCATTGACAAATACCCATTCATAATGCTTCAAATTTTGTGATTGCTAATATTTCACAACTGTCATTCTGCCAAGGGCCAATTCTGTATTTTGGATTCGTGCACTGAATGTTCCTCTTTCATGTTCCTTTGTTTTTTTGCAAAATCAAGAAGATCCGGAAAACTACAATTCTGTTAACAACAATACTGATGTTTCTGCTGATTATACTTCATGTGAAGAGTTTGTTAATGTTTCCAATGACATAAGTGAGTTTATGGTTATCACTCACTGTTTGTGTGAGTCTTAATTTTCTAACCTTGTATCAGATTGCAGTTGAATTTTCTAGAGTCATGATATCGCTTGTTTCTTACTAAATAAAGGTTATCCTTTGTTATATAAGAAAGATAGGCTCAAAGGGTTCATAGCCAAGTCAACGGAGTAGCTTCTACTTTTACATCAATACAAGAAGAGACTCTCTGGGTAGAGGGCCTTGTCTCTAGCATTGACTTTTGCAACCATGGTATGACTGTTAAAAAGAATGTCCAATATTATTAATGAATCTTTTATTCACTTTCAATCTCATACAAGAAAAGGGGTTTCTGTTATGCTGTTCTCATAACTTTCTTGTAATGGACATGATTTACTATGTACTCTGAAATGCACTTGTAGTATGCAGTGCATGCATCGATATCTATGTTTTCTTGCTACAGCCTTGAATTTTTTCGTATGTTCCCAATACTGAATTATGTTAAAGATTTTTACTGATGAATTTGTTTCTATTTAACCAATTTGTTAAACCAATCTTGTGAATTATGTTGAAGCTTGACAGTTGTTCACATGGTTGTGGCTAATTTTTATAAAAGTACTTCCTCTATCTCGAAAATAAGAATTCTCTCTTTTTCAGTCTTCCACCACGCCCCCCCCACCCCACCACCTTTTTTGGCCTCAACACCTGCTTGAATTGTTAAGGTTATACATATCATCTATACATATACAGGTTCATCTTAAAAGAATTTATTTAAAACATTCTCATTTTTAGTTTATTTTTAGAAATTTACTTAAGTTCATCAATTAAAAAGTAAAATTTTTTATTGTTCCCCAAACTTGGATACCTGTCAAATTCTTCATATCTAGGAGCAGAATTGGAATCTAAATGTTACAAATTTTCACTACCGGCATGTTTGTTTAGATTTAAAGGCAACGGCAACATGGGAAGTTGATGGTACAAGATCAACTACTGGGGTTCCTTTCTCCATGTACCTTCTTTCTGGTAGCTAATCTTACTGATCAAATTGGTTTGTACTCATGTGTTAAGTTTGGGTGCTGCATTTTTCTTGGTTGCAAGTTAAATGATTCTAACTGTGTCTAATGAAAGACTTCATGGTTATTTTGTTTTATTGTCCTTCTATTTAGGTAGCTGTGATTGTGTCTGGTCATGACCTTTTTTTTTGTTTTTATTCTAATTTGAAAGTTGAACGAAGTCCCTCTCAAGAAGAGAAAGAGATTTCCATTAGTTATGGTAACAAAGGAAATGAGGTACTTTCCCTTGTCATTCATAAGATGCTTTAGTCCTGACACATAACTTACTTCTCTTTCTCTTGATGCTTGTACCTTTTATGTGTGAAACCTCTGTTGGCACACTATGCTTTAACCTCCTATTGGCATCTTGGTCTTTTTTAAAGATGTTTCATCCTTAGCATACTTCATAAGTAAGCCAAACAATCTACAACGTCAACTTTTCTTTATAATCTGGAAACATTAGTATGATGTGCCTCTTCACCTCTCCCTGTAATATTTCTTTGTGATTAGTTTCACATAGAATGTATCTTTCTTTCAAAATAATTGGATGTGGCCTTGGCTTGATTGTTATAAGTTGTCTGCGAAAACCTCTGTTGGCTTGATTGTTATTGAAGGCAATCTATTGATGCATGTGCAAAACAACCTTTACCAAATGTTCTAAAAGATGGCGATTGGCTCATCTTGTTGCAGGAATTATTATACCTTTATGGATTTATCATTGAAAATAATCCATATGACTATCTGATGGTAATTTCATTTATTTGGATTGATTTGTACTGTCAAGTTGCATGTCCATACAAGATTGTGGGCCTTTGAAGGATTTGCACTTAATAGATGAGTGATCCTTACAGGTCCATTATCCTGTGGAGGCAATTCAGAGTGTTCCATTTTTTGATTCCAAAGCACTGCTTCTTGATGCACAGGTCAGCTGTTTATGAGCACTTAAGTGTTGGTCTTTTCTGTATTCAGTGAGAGAGGTATCATTCTGCGCTACAAGTTTTCCTCTTCAAATTTGCTTCAATGATAAATGGTTAGAGTTTACAGAAGGCTGAGTTGCGATGTCTATTGCCAAAATCTTTGCTGCAACATGTATTTTTTGCAACTGGCTTCCCAAAAGTTGAAGGCAATGACAAGGGTAAAGCTGATCCTATCTGCAATTTTAGTTGGAGTGGTCAGCGCAGGACGCCCTCTTATTTAAATAAGCTGGTTTTTGCCACCATCGCTATGCAGGAAGGCGAGCATTCTAAGGTTTCTTCATTGCTCAAAGAGGTACAGCTTTGCTCGTCTTTTCTTCTCTAAATTTTTTGGTGTTCATGTTGCTTTTCCTACTGAATACACAAGCCATTTAATATGTATTAGTATTTATGTTGCATGCAAATAACTCTCAGGCCTGCAACTAGAGTGTTCTATAATGTTTCCTGTCAAGTAGCTTTCAAATCATCTTAAAGCAACAAAGGCATTGACATTTATATTCAGAAGTATGTATAATTTGATGGGTTATTGTGTGCAAATGCTTGTTAGGTTTCAGTAGTGATAGCTTTTCAGGCATGGGATTTAGCATACTGGTACTAATGTAATTGCATCATTACCTAATGCGTGTGTGATGACTGGCAACTATCAAACATACATTTGAATTTTCCTTTTTCTCTGGTAATTGGTTCATTTGTGAAAACAGAAGACGAAATGCATTCCTTTTGGCACAAATGTTTGTATGTTTGAATCATTTACTTTCTTTGGTTCCTTCCCTGATTGGAATCCATTGTTGTTTTGAAAGCTTGTTGGCTTTGGAGAGAGGCAACCATCTGATATGGAAGTCAGAGCAGCGATATGGGAGGCTTGAGGGGATTCTAGAGCTTTGCAATTGCTTGTTGATCTTCTTCATATGAAGTAATATCTAGAAACCTTTTGGTTTACTTATGGTTTGAATCTTTGTGGTAAACTAGGAGGTTCTAAATTAAGAAATTCACACATTCAATTCATAATCAACTCCTTTTCTTATGATTCCCTCTGCCTTGTTGGCTCTTTTAGGAGTATCTGTGTTGTATTGAGTGAAACTGGAGTTGAGGCAAAAGGAAATCTAAAAACAAAAAGCCAAAAAGAAAAGAAGTGAGGGGACACCTGGGGGAGAGAATACTGTTGGATCTTACAGAACTTTTAGCTAGTTCTGAAAATTATGTGATAGTGTTTGGTTTCAAGCAATTCTGAAAATTATGAGATGGGAGTGTTTAGTTTAAGGGTTTAAGCTATATACAAATCTAAAATACTTGGGAAAAGTGGTAAAGTAGGTGAAAATTTTTGAGCAATTCAAACTCTTTCTTGCCCTAGTGGACTTGCTAGTTTTCCCCTTTAAGTTTATTAATTACTTTTATAAGGCTTATATTATGCTTCTGTTGCCAAATCGATCAATAAGCTTGTGGGAATGCAAATGGATCAATCTTTTTATGCAAACATAGATTTTGGAGAAAAGAACGATGCTTAGACTTCTTTTATTTGTTTATTTATGATTACCTTGCCAGTTTAAGTTTCTGTCCACCAACAACCAATTGGCTAGATTTTGCTTGTCCCTATTCTAGTTATTTTGGAATCAGGATCACTAACAATGGGAAGTTGGCAGATGGTAGATTTTAGTGGGGAAGAATGTCTTAAGGGAAAAATGATTTCCCCCAATGATGCTGATTATGGTTTAGAAATTGCTGTGCAATGGCCTGCATCGATAACACAACAGCAAGAAGAGAAAGGGCAGCAACAACCTCTTGTACCTGAGCAGTTAAAGCAGCATCGTGAAGGCCACGATAGCTTCGTGGCCAAAGGAGTAGAGATTAATGAGTTTTATCGTTGGGCAAAAGTATAAACTCAACTATTCACTGACGAGAATTTTGATTATCTCTAGTAGATCAACAAGTTTGCTTTTAGGTATTTAAATGCCAACTTTCTGAAGCTTTATCTAATGTGTTTTATTTCAGTATATCTCAATCTGGTTTTTCACTGTTAGTAGCACAAAGGCAATGCTGATATATGTCTCTTGATTATTAAATTCAACGATGGAGAAGCTGTTGCAGGAAAGGATTTATTGATTACTGTTGTTTTCCAGGCAAACAAATGCAGGTTTAGGTTTGCCCGTTTGCATTGCACAGAGGATGAATAGGTTGTTTTATTTCTTCATATGGGTCATCTTTAGATTCTGCAGATGGAAAATTTGATGAGTATAATTTGATGATTAACTGGAAAGATCCATAAAATATCATTGATTCTATCCATGTATCCGTTGCTGTTGGATATTGCAATCATGAGGATGATGCACACTTCTTAGTTCCACATAAGTTGAACAACGTTGGCAACATTGCCATACGATGTCGGTTCAAAACTCTAAATGAACGGCAAGTCGTTTCCTTTTCAACAACATTGGCATTGTGTTGTTACTCATTATGTATAAAAATTTGTAGGGTTGGCAGTTCCACCATGGATAGACATCATCGCAAAGACTACCTCACTTTTCTAGATGATCATCTATCTTCTACAGTTCTACCATTGTGCAGTGAACATTTAAAGAGATTTTCGCCTTTTTTTAAAAAAAATTAATTTCTTCTAAATTAAGGGCAATACAGGAATTTTGCCTTAGTAAGGTCGGTGGTATGAGTGGCTTGAAAGCTGTGCCCTGCGTGCGAGTATATAAAGCCCCTTTTTATGAGCCACCCGTCCAAATCTGATCTTTGCCAATGTTGTTGCCACAACGGTCAGAAATCCAGTGAGATAACGGTATCAAGTCTTTGCTGCTTGCTGCTTACTGCTCTTTCTGATAGTGAGGCATTTCTCTTTGGGGCTAAATGTGTTATAAAAAGCATCAGGCCCAATTCAAAAGTAAGTTTCTAGTAGGCTTATTTGCTCACTTGAGGAATTATTTATTTATGTATTTTTTATTAATTTATGTTCCTTTGCATATACATCTGTCAATGTTATCTTTCAATTAGATAGCAAATGTGAGAATCTTATTCTATGCAGGAACCACTTGAGTGCTACTGTATATCAGATATTGAAGCTGTTCTTGGGCTTAAGAGGAAACACTTGATAGCCATGTCTCTTTTGGTTGATAACAAGCATGATTTAAGTGGGGTACAAGGAATTGGGATTGATACAGCTCTTCATTTTGTCCAAAATTTTAGTGAAGATGAGGTATTAAATAGGTTTGTTAAAAGATCAGTTCTTTGTTATTTTTAGTGAAGATATTGGGCTATGATCTTTATTTTATTTATTAAAGAGAAAGTTTCTTGTAATTTACATGGCATAGGTAATGGCAATATTCCGAAATATTGGGGTTTTGTTGAATCTATGGATGATGCTGCACTCTGTTCAGATGAAAGCTTGTGGATGATAAAATCTTCTCATTGCTCCTTCTGTGGGCATCCAGGCAGGAAGAGAGCTCATCTTAAGTTTTCATGTCAGTATTGTGGTAATGAAGATAATGAGCATTGCTTGAAAAAACCAGAAGGATTTAAATGTAATTGCTCCTACTGCCGTTTGGTACGACTTCACTGTCAAAGCAATCCTCTAATTAGAGGATGTAAATATGGTATATCATATCTGGATGGTTTTATCTTGTATTATCCTTTGAGTTGCTTTCACATTTGCAATTTGTTTTCTGTTATGTGCTTCTTCCTGTATCCTCCCTAAAATCATTCCATGTTTATTTGAATTAGAATAAAAAAGAAAAGAAATGAAGGAAGCATGAAAATTGGTGGATTAAAGTTTGCAACAAGATTACAATAGAGTCAAATTTCTGAAATGATGAAATTATCCAAATGCATCTGCGCAAGAATAATGGAAACTTTACTGTTATGTTAGTAGTTGTCTGTGTCCATCAAAGTATTGATGATAATCATTGTTATGAACATTTTCTATGTCAGTTATTCAACATTATTTACAAATACCAAGTAAGTTAACAGTTGAAATGGTTTTAAAAGGAGTTGAAAATTTCTTTTTCTTTTACTGTATCACTTTTCCTTGGTAGTTGGCTTGTGCTTCAAACATTTGTTTTTGCTCTTGTTTGGATTTTTTTTTCAGTTTATCCTTCTTCAGAGGCCGAGAGATCATTGTTAGGAATCCCATTTGATGCATGGAATTTGAGTTGCATTCTGTGAGATTTTTGTATAATTTGTAAGGCTTTGTTTTTATCTTTTTAAGTAGTTGCAAATGCCTTATTTGCTTTCCTTATCCTGCTGCAGCTACTAATGGTCGGTCAATATCATGGGGGAGCCCAAAAACTGAAATGCTAGTTGAGTTCTAGGTTTTCCATCAGCGCTGAGAGCCATCATACATTCACCCGAGGATGCTTCCTATGCTATCCACTGTTTATTTAAGAGAAATGGCCACAAATCAAGTAACAGATTTGTTGTATGGTCAATATGAATTTCATTCCGTTCATCGCGTGAAGATAAGGTATGGACATCAATCTTATGTTGTCAAGTGGAAGAAGGCTGCTTCTTTAATGGGCAATGTTACAGTCCCTATTGAAGTTTCTGATTTGCATCAAGAAGAGGTTATGGAAGTTGATGAATGCATTGATCTGTTGGATGAGTCCAATAGTCGGCAGATTCATGTTGAGGATAGGTGCTGGTTTTTGGTGACTGATGAGAATATGAAGCTTGTGCATTCTGCTTTTCCAGAAGAAGTAAACAGGTTTTTGCAAGAGAAGGTATATTTGGTTGGTTTGTGTAATTTGTTCCTCTCCTCTCCTTTGTTTGTTTAATTTGCAAGGGGAGATAGCTTCTGATTCTGCATTAGTTTTGCTGTGAATTAGATTTCAGATGTTGTAGAATGACGGCTTTGAACCCAAAATATTTGGTGATTACTGTTGGAGTGGGTATCCCTTGAATGGTATAGTCTTACTTTAAAGTTGAAATTGAAGTCATATTTGGATGCTATCCAGAGATGGTGGAATTTGTTGCTTAGGACGGGGGACTTTTGGGCAAGTCTAGGAGGTTGTAGTACAAAATGGAATGTCCTTATGTCCCCTTTTCTTGGTGGAAGAAATATAAAGAGGAAAATTGCTAGCTATTCATTATATGGATACTTAAGTGATTGAATAAACTTTTTTTCAAGTAGTCAGTATAAAGACGAATGTAGTTAATGCCAGGCTCTTTTTAAATAAGCAAATGTTGTTGAGATGAGTAAGTTGACGAAGAAGAATGAATGATATAATTTAATTGGAGCATCTATTAAAGATTTCTAAAAGTCAGGGAAGATAGATTAATTAAAATTGATGGCTTCAACAAGGACCAATGTTAACTTTTATTGAAGTGAAAGAACAAGGGGCGATATGGTGGCTTGACATAATGTTAGAGATGCTTCTTTTCTAGGTATAAGTTTATAGGCAATTGAGCAATTATAACTAATCTAGGTATCATCATAACATTTTCAAAATTCATGATGTTTTTGTTATCGTGGTCATTGGGGTTCATGCTACACTAATGATATTCTGAAATCAATATCCTCTTGAACTACTACGTGAATATCCTTTTTGTTCTGTGAATCACAGGAACTGAAAGAGTTGAAAAGAAAAAAAGGCTTTAGGTTTAAGATTTGAAGAGTTCAATGGGAAGTTAGAACCACCAAAATCAAAGGTGTCCAGCTTAGTATTATTGAATTTTATCGTTCGGCCAAACTACAATTCCACGCAAAATCAGGTGAAGATTCAACCTAGATGTTCACTGTGGAAATGCCATGCTATTTTTTTTTGGGTCCCTGTAAAGTAACAGAGGCATGTATTTCCCTCTTTGAGTAGCAGTAGTTCCTTGCATATTACCTTGGTTCTCCATTGACCGAAAAATGAACAACCAAAAAGCACGCAAATCATGCCAAAAGAATATTTTTTTCTAGTCTACATATACTGCAGTGTTAAACAAGTCTATGCACTGCCGTCTTAAAGAATTTAGAAGGTGAATAGTATTCTTGGAAGGTAACTTATTTAAGGTATTCATTTATTTGTTTGTTTTGAAGATTTTGCAATCTTCTCGCTATGGATACTCATTATCTTGTGATCTTACTTATGTCATTTGATATAGCAGCCTTAGTGGCCATAAATGACTTGCCAGTTATGCATTTGACTTTATTTATATGATTATTTAAGTGTTATTGTCCTTATATAGTGGCCTCTGATCGTTTATGATATATTCTAGTTAAATAAAGGTTAGCTAAAACATTCAACAATTCTTTTTTTATCTGTTGTCAACACAGGATCATTTTTCAAATTTCAAGTATAAGTTTCTAGTTTAACTCTGTATTCAGTTATGAAGTATTAGTACATGTACCAGTGAGTTTTGTTGGTTATTCTTGGCCAAAGAATAAATAATCCATCAAATATACATAAGTGGAATAAAAATGTGTTTCTTTGGACGTATATATTATCGTGCTAAGGTTTACTCTGTAAAATACACTAGATATGCTCTCAAGCCTTACAAAGTAGCATAGTCTGACTGTCTTCACTCATGAAAGGTGAAAAGGCAATCTCAGTTGAATCCAGTTGAAACACTATGGTTGCTACCAAGATGTGTTAACGTTTTGCTTGTGGATGGTGATTCGACATATCTTGCGATTCTATCAAAAATGCTCCATGGTTTTGTAAATAATAGTGTACATCTGAATTTCCTTGTTTTTTCTCATTTCCACCTAATTTCTCATCCAAATCTTAATATATTAAGGAGATATCCATAATCTTTTTTGCTGCTTCCCTGCTTCCTACTTTTTTTTATGCACTCTAATGGTGTAACAAGAATGTTATATTTCAATGTGACGTTCACCATTTCTCTTTGTTGCTTTGGGGAATGGGAGACTAGATAATTCTCCTTAATCTCAGAGATTTAATTGTGATTGTGGCCAGAAAACAAAAACAAAAATCCCAATCTCATATACTGAGATTGACAAAGAGAGATTGATTCTTACTTCTCAGCGTTTTTGATTCAATTATATAACCTGTGTACATACGGACATGGTCAATATACAAATCTTTCAATTCTTTATTCCCTGTTTTCCTCTTCCTTTAGAGTAGGTTGAAAAACAGCGTTGGTTGATATTTTGTAGCTGTGACATTTTTTCTCATCTGTAGCTTCTTGCAAAAATTTTATCTTTTGAAGCTAATAACCATTGAACAATATAATACCTTGGAGCTGCATTTTATGTTCTGAAGCTAATAACCATTGAACAATATAAAATACCTTTGGCGGTTAGCATTCTCAAACAAAACAGAGTCAATGCTAAATGCTGAAGAAGTGTGTAGCATATAGTTAATCAAATGCTTGCAAACGAAGGGAAGCAGAATCATTGGGATGTTGTAAGGAAAGAGCCAGTAGCGATGGACGAAAACAAAGCGGAAGATAATGATGATACTCAGTCTTGAAGAAGCCAATACTGATCTGGATGAGGGAGTTACACAACAGATTCTTACAAGCTGTTGGAGTGCTAGGCATTGATGGTACAATGTTTCTGCATTTGAATTGTATATTTTCTGTTCTATTTTGTACTGTTGGCAAAATCAGTTTTGGGCTATTTTCATGTTTTATTTTTGAACTTAGGACCACATCCAAAGAAAATTCTTCAGCTTATGAATGTCCGGGACTAAAGAATGAAAACATTTTGAGCCATATACAGTTTTGTACTTTAGAGAGAGAGATAAGTGACTGCAATTATTTTAGTTCCCGTGTTTGCATATATTTTCCTTGATTCTCACTTCAACATGACAATAAAATAATGTTTAGTAGCAGTATTGTTTGACCAAAATGAAGTTTCCATAAAATATGAATTTGCAGAACTATTGCCCCTCCTTAAATAAGAAGAAGATGCAGGAAAGAACTTGAACAGGGATTACAATGAATCTCAGCGTTGGGCAATTTTTTGTCCACGGTCAACGTCCATGATTACTTCTTGTCAGCCAAATTTTCGACTGCTGGAGCAGAAGAATATCAATAGTTGCATGTTTATGCCTTCTTTTTGATTCTGCGCTTGTCCTTAATCGTTGAGAGCCAAGTAGTAATAATACATCAGATAGTAAGCATAGGCAATCAACTCCACACACCAATCGGCTTGATTTTGTTTGTCCCTATTCTAGTTATTTTGGAATCACGATCACTAATAATGGGAAGTTGGCAGGTTTCAACCAGATGGTATATTTTAGCGGGGAAGAATATCTGAAGGGAAAAATGACTTCCACCGATGATGCTGATTATGGTTTAGAAATTGCTGTGCAATGGCCTGCATCGATAACACAACAGCAAGAAGAGAAAGGGCAGCAACAACTTTTTGTGCCTGAGCAGTTAAAGCAGCATTACGAAGGCCATGATATCTTCGCTGCCAAAGGAGTAGAGATTAATGAGTTTTATTGTTGGGCAAAAGTATGAACTCAACTATTCACTGATGAGAATTTTGATTCTGTAGTAGATCAACGAGTTTGCTTCTAGGTATTTAAATGCCAACTTTTTGAAGCTTTATCTAATGTGTATTTCAATATATCTCAATCTGGTTTTTCACTGTTAGTACCACAAAGGCGATGCTGATATATGTGTCTCTTGATTATTGAATTCAACGATAGAGAAGCTGCTGCAGGAAGGGATTTATTGATTACTGTTGTTTTCCAGGCAAACAAATGCAGGTTTAGGTTTGCCCATTTGCATTGCACGGAGAATGAATAGGTTGTTTTATTTCTTTATACGGGTCATCTTTAGATTCTACAGATGGGAAATTTGATGAGTATAATTTGATGATTAACTAGAAAGATTCATAAAATATCATTGATTCTATCCATGTATCCGTTGCTGTTGGATATTGCAATCATGAGGATGATGCACACTTCTTAGTTCCACATAAGTTGAACAACGTTGGCAACATTGCCATACGATGTCGGTTCAAAACTTTAAATGAATGGCAAGTCGTTTCCTTTTCAACAACATTGGCATTGTGTTGTTACTCATGATGTATAAAAATTTGTAGGGTTGGAATTTCAACCATGGATAGACATCATCCCAAAGACCACCTCACTTTTCCTCCCAATTCCTCTTCTAACAAATCCTGAGAGCGAACCAAAATGTACAGTCCCAGCTTATGGTGGCATTATCAGAACACAAAAAAGTGCAGTTTGCATTGTATGTGGAAGAAGCTAAGAGGATTATAATGCAACTGTTAAACCTCTCAACTCCAAGCCTTTTTGCCAGAAAATCCCTCGAGCGGGTCTAGTGATGCTTTCTTCATTTGATTGGGGAAATTTGTCAAGTACTTAGAAGGCCTTTTTCTGGTGTGTTTCTACTGCATTTTATGTTGATTTCTGAAATAAACAAGCAGCTTGCTGGTGCTCAAGAAGCAGGTGTGGTGTTAGAGATTGGGTCTGGAATTGGTTATTTGACTAATGTTCTGTTAAATGCTCATGCCATGGTCCTTGCCATTTCGAAGGTAACAACTATTATGCGAATTATTGTTTTTCCTTTTTTGAAAATAGTCATATTAGTAATTAGTTTTACCTTTGCACTCTTTTGTTCTTAAATTCTTGTAGATCTACCTGAAGGACGTAAAGAACACGAACACTCCTTTATTATTAGATTTGTGAGTTTGCTTAAGCCAGTGAATAGTGCTTCTTCAGTTGTCAGAGGTGAAAAAAATGTAGTGGGAAAGTTCAAGCATTCTGTGTTATCTTCATTTCACAATTTTTTAACAAGTATGATTATTACTTCTGGCCATCTTCTGTCATAAAAATGAGTTAGGGATAGAAGCTAATATTTGTTTTCTTTCTTTCTGTTAAAGCATAGCCAGATGCATTTTGCAAACTTATGAGAGTACACAAAATAGACTGACCACTCTCTATAATGCACAGACATATACATGAAAAGAATTCTTGCTTCATAGCTTGTGAAATGGGCAATATATATACATATATATATATTTGTAAAATTACTGTTTTTCCTGTTAGTTATGAATTAATTTTTTTTAAGAATATGCATGCTTTTCATTATATATCAACTTAATTTTTACCAATACGCATGTTTTTCATTTTATATCAACTTAATTTTTTTACTCATACCCATGCTTTTCATTTTATATGAGTTACAGGATCCCCGTATGGTTAGTCTGGTGAGAGAAATTATACTTGCTTTCATTTTACAAGTACAGATTGGCTCAAGGTAAATTATACTTGCTTATTATATGATGGTGCTGGTGTCTGCTGTAAGCATAACAATTAACAGAATAATTGCTTCATTTTTATTGAATAGTGCTATGAGGTTCTTAGATCATCAGCAAAACTCTGTAGGTTTTGCAAGAAGATTTTGTCAAATGTCACATCTGCTCCCATGTGTTCTTATTGTTTGAAAGTACAAAGTCAGTGAATGCAAGATCAGGGCGTGCAAAGGTGAAAAACACCTGACTCCTTGATAAAATTTTGACCAGTTGAAGCAGATATAGTCATGTTAGCTGATGGTTTGCATTCAACATATTTGAGACATTAAAATTAATCAAAGACGTCCATGTTGTTTGTATGTGTTTTGATGCATGAAGTTGATGCTTTAGACAATTTCTTTTAAACTATTCAACATATTTTTATCAGGAAATGAAACTCTCGTCTTTCCCAAGTTACCATTATCATTTTTTTTCCTTTAAAAGGGTAAGGGGCTAGGTCAGGGCCCAAACAAAGATGTTGTTTAATCACCTCAGCTGAGCCCTTGGGGGCCAAGTTACTATTATTTTATTTAGTTTGTGTTACAAGTTTCTTGTATACAAATAGTTGTTGTAAACAGGTACTTGCCAATATACCCTTCAATATAATTACAGATGTAGTCAAGCAACATCTTCTTGTGGGTGACATATTTTCCAAAGTTGTTCTTTTATTCTGGTTAAGTTTTTTCACCGAATACTTGATTAGTACTATCTATTTATCCAGCTCAATGATCTACTAATATCATAGAATTTGGTAGCTTTGGGTTGTTTTTTCCTGTTATATTATTATGAAGATGTACACAACTTTATTGAAGTAGGGGAAAGGAAAACCTGAAAGCAGAATGTCAGTGTTTCAGAGTTTACTAAAGGTGAGAGTGCCAAAAGGATGATAAATTGAAGATGTGGAGATCTTGTATTATCAGTATTTATTGTCTATTAAATTATTAGAGCAAGTTGCTCAGGTGGATGTAAGAATTTATTGAATTAATAGAAATGATTATATTCGAAGCGAAATATTGTCCGAATTGAGAGAAAAAAACAAAAATTATAAGAACAATTTTACTCAGTCATCACCATGTGCCTTTGACAATTATGGTTTGGTTTACTTGATTGAATTACTCAAGAAGATAATAAACTTTGAATTGATGCAGTAAAAATATTCCTGTCTTAGTGAGTAATATTTTGGCCTCTGAATCATGTTTATGTTATAAACCTTCCTTTCAGGAGAAGACAACTATGTGCTTGGTAAAACCTTCTTTCAGCACATCTGAGTACTAGTCCGTCAACATCTTTGTCAATTTCTATTTAGGTAATTCTACAGCATATTAGCACTGTAATGATCTACATTAATTGCTTTTGGTCAGCATCTATATATGTCTAGTTGCAAACCAAAAGCTGTTTAGCTTTCAGCTAAATCTGACTGACAACTATAGATTTTAAGAGATATTTAGTCTCTAAGGAAACATTGAGTCCAATGGAGTCCCTCTTTGTAAGACTCCCAGCTGCCTATGTTATTGATATGCCACTTTATATTTAATTTGGTTCGTAATAAATTATCCAATTAATTTTATATACAATCAAATTTAGAAAAATTGGTGCTATGGGCTGTTTTATTTTCATTAATCAAAATAATTCAGAAAATAATGATTATTAAGTGTTAAATAGATTGTCCTTATAATGTATTTCCAAAAAAACTATCAAGAAAAGCTCTATTGGTAGTTAATCATTAATCTTGTGGTGTCTTAATAGCCATTTTATGACCTGGGTCTTCAAACTGAGCTTCTCTTTTTCAGAGCCCTAATACAAATTTGAAGTCCCAAGGACAAAAATTTTCTCTTAGCCAAATATGAGTCTTTTAACTTATGATTGGTGCAAATACTTGCTTTTTCTTACACTGTCAAATCTCTCTTCATTGAAGAAGGCAGAAACGTTCACCAATTGGATTTTCAGTAGTTAACTGGCATTGGTTGGGTTGGACATAATGTAGTTTGATAGCTGTACTGTGTGTATTTGTATATTTTGATCATTCTATAGCTTTATCTTTATCTTACATTATCTGTTTTTGTATATTTATTACATTCGATGATTTTAACTGGAGAATGTTCGACATCATTTTCCTGATGATTCCTTCTATGATAATGGTTCTGCAACATTATATTTTGAAGACTGAAGGAAATTTTTGCCTTTTTTTTATTAAAAAAACTAACATCTTCTTAATTATGGGCAACGCAGGAATTTTACCTTTTTGTCAGGTCGGTGACTTGAGTTGCTTGAAAGCTACACTCGTCGTGCTAGTATATAAGGCCCCTCTTTTGCATCTGACCCGCCCAAATTCATCAATTCCAAAATTATTACCATAACTGCTAGAAATCCAGTGAGCAATGATATATCAAGTCTCTGCCAATTGTTGACTTACTGCCCTCTCTCTTCTTCTTTCTTGAAAAATATGTAGCTTCTCTTCTTAGTTTGCGTTCCTTTTTTTGAAATGCTTACGAGGGTTGGGGGGAATTTCTAGGAATTGTTAAAACCCTATGCCCGTTCCAAAGGTTTTGATTTCTTGAGAGGCAAACGGGTCTCAGTGGGCTTATTGTTCTGGATTGTTCAACACGAGATGACAACCAAGGACTGCGCTCGCAAACCTAATCTCATGCTCACCTTTTGTATAAGCAACATGTTCGTATAAGCAACGAGTAACGTTGAACTTGAATCTCAACATCTGCGTTGGTGTTAGGGTTTAAGAAGACAAAATGAAAGATTGGGTAAATGGACTATTGGGGTTGATTTGAACTTTGGCTGAAAAAAAAATTCTTAACTTTAACCTAAGCTCTTAGGCAAGGAAGACAACTCTTAACCTTGATTTAAATTTAAGTTATCTTAAAACAACTCTTAAAAGATAAGTAAAAATATAAATAAGAATGAAAGCAAGAATGCTAATCTTGATTCTTGATTCATGAATGAGAAATATACAAAATTCGGAGTATATCCCCTTCTCGCAAATAATGGGGTTGTATTTATAGTTCTAAAACAGCGTTATTCTAATTCAATTAGTACTTAAGTTCTTTATCCACTTATGATATGTTTTCCTAAGTCAACAAGCTTTTCTAAGTCAACTAAAACTTTATCAAAATAGACCTTATGCAAATGTTTTCTAAGTCTATTAGGATTCTTGGTCTTTTTTGAATTTCTACCTAGATTAGAATTCTTACCTTATCTTCTATTTTACAGTAGCTGCACTTCCTCTTGCCTAATCCTTTTAGGACTAGGATTTTGAATGCGTATCCTTCTGCTCTTAGAATTCTCCTTGTCGCGACTATTCTATTACTACTGGAACTCATCATGAGTGTCCTACAGCTGATAGAACTCTTCTTAGCATGGATGTACTGCTGCTGCTAGAACTCTGCTTGGCATAGATGTTCTACTGCTGCTAGAATTTTTCTTGGCATAGATGTCCTGTTGCTGCTAGAACTTTGCTTGGAGTAGATATCCTTCTACCACTGGAACTCTTCTTGACATTGATGTTCTACTGCTGCTGGAGTTCTTCTTGAAGCAAATATCCTTTTTCTGTTGGAACTCCTATTGGCACGAATGTCCTTCATTGATTAGGATTAAGTCAAATACTGGTCAGGCCTCATTGTTGGGTTGCACACTTGCTGTTACTATGCTTGTTGTGTAAATTTTCTGGCTCGTGCTCTCCTTTTCTGCCTCATTTTCTGTCCCATATCATTTCCTGCATACTTAGGTTCTCAACATGAACGTGTCCGATGCTGCTGCCGTGCTTAGGGGTATTCTGGTCGTTCCCAGACAATCATCCACACACTGCCAAACGTGTTCGACACTTGATGTGCCCACATGGATCCAGTCACTCCCAGAAGTTTGTCCTGAGCACTACCAAACGCATCCCATGCCACTGCAACGCCCACAAGGATGTTACCGTCGCCCCCCAAAGTTTGTCCTGTGCACTGCAAAACATGACTGAAGCCTCTGCCATGCCTACAGGGATGTACTAGTCTCTCTAGAAGTTCATCCTATGTGTGGCCAAGCGACCAAAGCCTGTGATGTGCCTGCATAGATGTTCTGGACTTTCTAGGGAGAATGTCCTGTGCATTGCCAAGTTTGCCGGATGCTACTACTGCATCCGCAGGGATGTTCCGGTCGCTCTCGGAAGTTCATCCTGCGAACTGTCAAATGTGTCTGACGCCTCTATCGTGCCCACGGGGATGTTCTATTCCCTCTTGGAAGTTCATCCCGCACACTGTCGAACGTGCTTGACTCAGCTGCTACGCCCACAGGGATGTTCCGGTTGCTCCCGGAAGTTCATTCTGCACATTACCAAATGTACCGAAGCATTTGCTGTGCCCACGAAGATGCTCTGATCGCTCCTGGAAGTTTGTCCTATGCACTACAAAATGCGGTCGAAGCCACTGTTGCATCTGAGGAAATTTTCCAGTCGCTTCCGGAAGTTTGTCCATTGCACTGCCAAATGTGCCTGACACCTCTACCGTGCCTTTGGGGATGTTTTGGCTGCTCTTGGAAGTTCGCCCTATTTCTTGCTTAACACGCCCAAGCCTCTGCCGGGCCCGTGGGGAATTTTTGGTAGCTACAAGAAGTTCATTCTAAGCACTGTCGAATGCATCCGACGCCTCAGCTAAGCCCACAGCGATGTTCCAGTTGCTCCCACATGTTTGTGCTATGCACTGCTCAGTGCGCTTGAAGCCTCTGCCACACTAGCGGAGATGTTCTAGTCGCTCTTGGAAGTTCGTCCTGCATACTCCCAAACACACCCGAAGCCTCTGCTGTGCCCACAAGGATGATCCAATCAATCCTAGAAGTTCATCCCAAGCACTGCAGAATGTGCTCGTTATCGATGCTGCACCTACGGGATATTTTGGTCGCTCATAGAAGTTCGTCCTGTGCATTATCGAACGTGCCTGACGCCTCTGCCAGGCCCACGGGGATGTTTCAGTCACTCCCGAAAGTTCTAACCATGCACTACCAACGTGCCTAAAGCCTCTGCTGCACTAGCTGGGATGCTCTAGACGCTCCTGAAATTTCATCCCACACTCTACCAAACGTGTCCCACACCGTTGCCACACTCGCGACGATGTAGCGGTCACTCCTGGAAGTTTGTCTTGTGCACTGACAAATGTGCCTGACCCTTCTGTTGTGCCAGGATGTTCCATTTGCTCCTGGAAGTTCATCCTGTGCACTGGCAAATGCACCCGAAGCTTTGCTAGGCCAGCTAAGATTTTTTGGTTGATCTAGGAAATTCATTCTGCACACTATCCAACATGTCTAATGCTGTTGTTGCACTTGCAGGGATGTTCTTGTCGCTCCTACAAGTTCGTACCGCGCACTGCCGAATATGCCTAATGCCTCTGCTGCACTCGCAGCGATATTCCGGTGGCTCTCGAAAGTTCTTTCCAAGCACTGTTGAGCGCGTTCGACGCCTCTACTGTGCCCGTGGGAATGTTTCGGTTGATTTCGGAAGTTCGTCCCGTGCAGTGCCAAGTGCGACCGATGCCTCTGCCGCACCTATAGGGATGTTTCGGTGGCTCCAGGAAGTTCATCTCATACGCTGCCCAATGCACCAGAAGCCTCTGCCATGCCCACAAGGATACTCTGGCCACTCCCGGAAGTTTGTCCCATGCGCTGTCCAACGCACCTGAAGTCTCAGTCGTGCCGGTGGGGATGCTTTGGTCGCTCTCGGAAGTTTGTCTTGTACACTGCCAAACATGTCCAATGCCGCTACCCTGCCCATGGGGATGTTCAGGTTGGTCTCCTAGGTTCATTCCACATGCTGCCTAATGTGCCCGAAGCCTTTGCTGCGCCCATAGGGATGTTCTGGTCGCTCCTGAAGTTCATCCCGTACACTGCCGACACCTCTGTCGTACCCGTGTGGATATTCCAATTGTTTCCGGAAGTTCTTCTCGCACACGGCCACACTGTTGGGGTTCCTAAGTTCTTGTCCTAACTTTTCTACACCTTAGGGGTTACTACGACTTCTAAAACTTCTCTTAACTTACTGTCTCGTTTGATCCTTGAGTTCTTTTCTTTGGTTCTTGTCCCTTAAGCTGTTCCTCGGGATTAACTAATGACAAAAGGATATGTTCGATAGGCAAGACAACTCTTAATCCTATCACAACATGCCATGGCTGAAGAAGACAACTCTTCACCTTGTCTTAAGCCAAAGTTATCTCAAGGTAACTCTTGAAAGATAATCGAAATATAAACAAGAATGCCAAAGCTTGATTCTTGATTAATGAATAAAATCTTACAAATTCGGAGCATATGTCTATGCTAACAAATAATGGGTTGTATTTATAGTATTGGACAACTTTTTCCTAATTTAATTAGTTCTTAAGTTCCTTATCCACTTAGGACAAGTTTTTCCTAAGTCAATAAGGTTTCCTAAGACAACTAGAATCTTATGAAGATAGTGCTTATCCAAATGTTTCCTAATTCTACTAGGATTTTTGGTCTTCTTGATTAACTAATTTTATTTTTACTAAACTTCTTTATCTTTATCTTATCTTATCTCCTACAGTTGTTGGTCTTTATCTTGTTCTTTCCTTTCTAAGATTAGGACTTCCTTATGGCGTGTCCTTTCTGTCCCAAGATTTCTTCTTGATGTGAACAACTTGTTGAAGCTAGACCCTTAATGACATCCTGCTGCTACTGGAGTTCATCATGCCGTACACATTCTGCTTCTACTCAAATTGCACCATGCGTATCCTTTTGATGCTGGAGTCCTTCTTGGCTTGGATGTCTTTGGTTAATTAAGACAACTTGTTGAAGCTAAACCCTTAATGACATTCTACTTCTGCTTCACTGTATGCTAAGTGCAAGCTTGTTGCGCATACGTTCTGGCGTAGCTGCCTTTCTTGCTGCTTGGCGCCTCTCTTGCATCCTCTTATGTCGCTCACACTCACTTTTCCTCCTAAGGTCCTCAACAATCCTCCTTTCTTGAAGACTCACTTTGTCATCAAGGTGGAAATTAAGGAACCATTACTGATATCATCATAGTGTTCCCATGTTGCTTCATCCTTGGGCAAATGACTCTACCATATGACTACTCTCCATACTAACCTTCTATTGCACCCATAGCTTACTATACAAAATCCAAAGGCTTCCTTCGGTTGCTGCCCAAGGCGATCTTCCATAAAACGGTCACGCAGTCCCTTATTCACTTGTCTCATATCTCCTATCTCCTTTCTCAACAATAAAATGTGAAACACTAGATATAGTTTGAAGGTTAACAATAGTCTTAGGCGATGAGCTACTACTCCAACATGTTCAACTACCTCATATAGTCCAAAATATTTTTCTAGCCAACTTTGTTGTATTTGGCTTTCTGGCCTTTATCTTCATTCTAGGATGGATTTTATGATAGACATAGTCACCTACCTTGAAGTTGTTTACCAAGCTGGATCCACCTTTCAAGAAGCCATGAATGACATCTTCAAACCCTTTTTTTGCAGGTTTGTATTAATTTTCTTTGATGACACCTTGGTCTATTCTAGGAACCATGATGATCACATAGAACACTTAGCAAAGGTGTTGGAGGTGTTGAGAGAAAATCGTTTCGTAATCAAGCCATCCAAGCACACGTTCATGCAAAAGGAGCTTGAATACCTCGGTCACATCATATCTAGAGATAGAGTGAAGGTAGACCAATGGAAAATAAAAGCCATGCAATCATGGCCAACTGCTAAGAATTTCACAAATCTTAGAGGATTTCTAGGCTTGATGGGCTATTACTGCCGATTTGTTTGCAAATACAGTGTCATAGCATTGTATGTGTGGATTTGCTGAAGAAAAACAGATTCTTATGGACAGAGAAGAGTGAAGACTCATTCAAGTTGTTGAAGCAAGCCATGTGTGGGACCCCGGTGTTAGCACTATCTGACTTCAACCAAACCTTCGTGCTTCACACTAACGCATGTCAAGATGGAATAGGTGCTGTCCTGAGTCAAGCTGGAAGACCTATTGCATACATGAGTAGAGTCTTAAGGTCTATGAAGAAGGAATGGTCAGTATATGCCAAGGAAAGGTTTGCCATTATCCATGCAGTCAAGGTATGGCGACCTTACCTTTTTGGGGAGGGAAATTCCTTATCATTACAGATCAACAACCCTTGAGAAGCCTCATGGAGCAGAAAATTACCACACCAGAGCAGCAAAAGTTCTTTGTCAAATTGCTAGGTTATGAGTATGAAATAATCTACAAACTGAGCAAGGAAAAGAAGGTGGCAGACGCATTGTCCAGAAGCAATGAAGGTCAAACATTATGGACAGTATATGAGAGTAATGATGCATGCCTCACTGCCATTAGCAGAGCATAGTGGGAATGTATAGACAGAAATCAAGGAGCCAATAAAGATTGATCCCTAAAGCTAAGAGCTCACTAAGAAGATCAAGAATTTTGACTTTAAGGTTCGTAGATTCACCCTAAAGAATAGATATATTTAGCACAAGTAGCAGGTATATGTACCAAACATACCGAGACTAAGGGGGAAGATCTTAAATCACTTCCACAACTCACGCGAAGAAGGACATTCAGGATGGTTCTGTACTTACATGCGGATCAAGCTATTCTTTTGGTTAGAAGGATTTAAGGCAGAAGTCAAGAAGAAAGGCAGCAATTGTGACATTTTCCCATGGATAAAACCAGAAGATGGCAAGACCAAGGGATTGCTACAACATTTTCCACTACCAGTACAAGTTTGAGAAGACCAAGGGATCCGGCACGCCCGCGGGAATGTTCCGATTATCGTGGAAGCTAGTCCCGAGCACTGCCCAAAGTGTTTGAGCCACTGCCTAACCTATAGGTGTTTTCCGGTCACTCTTGGATGTTTGTCCCGCACACGGCACACTACCAAGGCAAAAAGGGACAAGAGCGGCATAGGATGATTTTGCTCACTCAGGGAAGTTTGTTATGTGCACTGACCAATGCACTCGATGCTGCTGCCGCACCCGTGGGGATGCTCCGGTTGCTCCCAGAAGTTAATCTCGCGCACTGCTGAATGTGTCCGACACTGTTGCTGTGCCCACGGGAATGTTTTTGGTTGCTCTCGGAAGTTTGTCCCGTACACTGTCTAACGCACCTGACACTATTGCTGTGCCAATGGGATGTTTTGGTAGCTCTTGGAAGCTCATCTTGCAAACTGCCCAACGTGCCGACACCTCTACTGTGCCTGTGGGGATGTTCTAGTCACTCCTAAAAGTTCGTCCTGCACACTTTTGGATGCGCCCGACGACATTGTCGGATCTACGGGGATGTTCCAATCGTTCTTAGATGCTCATCCCAAGTGCTTTCGAACGCATCCGATGCCTCTGCCAAGCCCGTAGGGATTTTTAGGTCACTCTCAATAGTTCATCCTATACACTGCCAAACGTGTGTGAAGTCTCTACTGCACCTGCAGGGATGTTCATTCGCTCTAGGAAGTCCCTCAGTGAACTGTCAAATGAATCCGAAGTCTCTATAGCAGCCATGGGGATAATTCAGTCACTTTAGGAAGTTTATCCTGTGCACCGTCTAACATGTTTGAAGTTGCTGCTGCGCCAGCGGGGATATTTCGGTCGTTTCTAAAAGTTTGTCCCGCACACTGTCGAATGCACCTGACACATCTGTTGTGCCGGTGGGATGTTCCGGTAGCTCCCGGAACTTCATCTCGCATACTACCGAACGTGCCTAATGCCTCTGCTGTGCCTGTGGGGATGTTCCAGTCGCTTGTAAAAGTTTGTCCCGTACCTTTTTGGATGCGCTTGACGGCATTGTCGGATCTACGTAGATGCTCCAATCGCACCTAGATGTTCATCACAAGCGCTTTCGAACGCATCCGATGACTCTGCCTAACCCGTAGGGATTTTTAGGTCACTCCCAAAAGTTCATCCTATGCACTACCAAATGGGTGTGAAGTCTCTGCTGCATTCGCTGGGATGTTCAGTCCTTCCAAGAAGTCCCTCTAGCGAACTGCCAAATGCATCCGAAGTCTCTACAGCAGCCATGGGGATAATCCGATCACTCTAGGAAGTTCACCCATGCACTGTCAAACATGTCTGAAGCTGTTGCTGCGCCTGCGGGCATGTTTTGGTCGTTTCCAAAAGTTTATCCCGCACACAGTCGAATGCACTTGACACCTCTGTTGTGCCAGTGGGATGTTCTGGTAGCTCCCGGAAGTTCGTCTCGCATACTACGCAACGTGCCTAACGCCTCTGCTGTGCCTGTGGGGATGTTTCGGTCGCTCCTAAAAGTTCGTCCCGTACCCTTTTGGATGCGCCTGATGCTTGTTCTGGATCTACGTGGATGTTCCAATCGCACCAAGATGTTCATCCCAAGCGCTTCCAAACGCATCCAATGCGTTTGCCAAGCGTGTAGGGATTTTCAGGTCACTCCCAAAAGTTCATCCTATGCACTACCAAATGGGCGTCAAGTCTCTGCTGCATCCGCTAGGATGTTCAGTCGTTCCAGGAAGTCCCTCTAGTGAACTGCCAAATGCATCCGAAGTCTCTACAGCAGCCATGGGGATAATCCGATCACCCTAGGAAGTTCATCTCGTGCACTGTCAAACATGTCTGAAGCTATTACTGCGCCTGCGGGGATGTTTTGGTCGTTTCCAAAAGTTTGTCCCGCACACTGTCGAATGAACTTGACATGTCCGTTGTGCTAGTGGGCATGTTCCTGTAGATCCCTGAATGTTCATCTCGCATACTACCCAACATGCCTAACGCCTCTGTTGTGCCTGTGGGGATGTTTCGGTCGCTCTTAAAAGTTCGTCCCGTACCCTTTTGGATGCGCTTGACGGCATTGTCGGATCTACGTGGATGTTCCAATCGCACCAAGATGTTCATCCCAAGCGCTTTCAAACGCATCCGATGCCTCTGCCAAGCCCGTAGTGATTTTCAGGTCACTTCCCAAAAGTTCATCCTATGCTCTACCAAATGGGCATGAAGTCTCTGCTGCATCCGCTGGGATGTTCAGTCGTTCCAGGAAGTCTCTCTAGTGAATTGCCAAATGCATCCGAAGTCTCTACAGCAGCCATGGGGGATAATCCGGTCACTCTAAGAAGTTCATCCCGTGCACTGTCAAACATGTCTGAACATGTTGCTGCGCCTGCGGGATGTTTCGGTCGTTTCTAAAAGTTTGTCCCGCACACTGTCGAATGCAACTGACACCTCTTTCGTGCCAGTGGGACGTTCACGTAGCTCCTGAAAGTTCATCTCGCATACTACGCAACGTGCGTAACGCCTCTGTGGTGCCTGTGGGGATGTTCCGGTCACTCCTAAAAGTTCGTTCCGTACACTTTTGGATGCGCTTGACGCCATTACCAGATCTACGTGGATGTTCCAATCGCACGAAGATGTTCATCCCAAGCGCTTTCAAACTCATCCAATGCCTCTGCCAAGTCCGTAGGGATTTTCAGGTCACACCCAAAAGTTCATCCTATGCACTACCGAATGGGCGTGAAGTCTCTGCTGCATCCGCTGGGATGTTCAGTCGTTCCAGGAAGTCCCTCTAGTGAACTGCCAAATGCATCGAAGTCTCTACAGCAGCCATGGGGATAATCCGATCACTTTAGGAAGTTCATCCCGTGCACTGTCAAACATGTCTGAAGCTATTGCTGCGCCTGCGGGGATGTGTCGGTCGTTTCCAAAAGTTTGTCTCGCACAATGTCGAATGCAACTGACACCTCTTTCGTGCCAGTGGGATGTTCCAGTAGCTCCTGAAAGTTCATCTCGCACCCTTTTGGATGCGCTTGACGGCATTGTCGGATCTACGTGGATGTTCCGATTGCACCAAGATGTTCAGCCCAAGCACTTTCAAACGCATCCGATGCCTCTGCCAAGCCCGTAGGGATTTTTAGGTCACTCCCAAAAGTTCATCCTATGCACTACCAAATGGGCGTGAAGTCTCTGCTGCATCTGCTGGGATGTTCAGTCGTTCCAGGAAGTCTCTCTAGTGAACTGCCAAATGCATCCGAAGTCTGTACAGCAGCCATGGGGATAATCCGATCACTCTAGGAAGTTCATGCCATGCACTGTCAAACATGTCTGAAGCTGTTGCTGTGCCTGCGTGGATGTTTCGGTCGTTTCCAAAAGTTTGTCCTGCACACTGTCGAATGAACCTGATATCTCTGTTGTGCCTGTGGCGATGTTCCAGTCGCTCTTAAAAGTTCGTCCCGTACCCTTTTGGATGTGCTTGACGGCATTGTCGGATCTACGTGGATGTTCTGATCGCACCAAGATGTTCATCCCAAGCGCTTTCAAATGCATCCGATGCCTCTGCCAAGCCCGTAGGGATTTTCAGGTCACTCCCGAAAGTTCATCCTATGCACTACCAAATGGGTGTCAAGTCTCTGCTGCATCCGCTAGGATGTTTAGTCGTTCCTGGAAGTCCCTCTAGTGAACTGCGAAATGCATTCGAAGTCTCTACAGCAGCCATGGGGATAATCCGACTATCTAGGAAGTTCATCCCGTGCACTGTGAAAGATGTCTGAAACAGTTGCTGCGCCTGCGGGGATGTTTCGGTCGTTTCTGAAAGTTTGTCCCGCACACAGTCGAATGCAACTGACACTTCTGTCGTGCAGTGGCATGTTCCAGTATCTCCTGAAAGTTCATCTCGCATACTACCCAACGTGCCTATCGCCTCTAATGTGACTGTGGGGATGTTCTGGTCGCTCTTAAAAGTTCGTTCCGTACCCTTTTGGATGCGCTTGACGGCATTGTCGGATATACGTGGATGTTCCAATCGCGCCAAGATGTTGATCCCAAGCGCTTTCAAACCCATCCGAAGCCTCTGCCAAGTCTGTAGGAATTTTCAGGTCACTCCCAAAAGTTCATCCTATGCACTACCAAATGGGCGTGAAGTCTCTGCTGCATCCGCTGGGATGTTCAGTCGTTCCAGGAAGTCCCTCTAGTGAATTGCCAAATGCATCCGAAGTCTCTACAGCAGCCATGGGGGATAATCCGATCACTCTAGGAAGTTCATCCCGTGCACTGTCAAACATGTGTGAAGCAGTTGCTGCGCCTACGGGGATGTTTCGGTCGTTTCCAAAAGTTTGTCCCGCACACTGTCGAATGCAACTGTGTTGAGAACCTAAGTATGAAGGAAAGGCAATGGGCAGAAAATGGGGCGACAAAGGAGAGCATGGGCCAGAAAATGTGCATAACAAGAGTAGGAACAGAAAGTATGCAGCCCAGCAGTAAAGCCCAACCAGTATTTGACTTAATGCTAATTAATGTAGGACACTCATGATGAGTTCCAGTAGCAATAAGATAAGCGCGACAAGAAGAATTCTAAGGGCAGAAGGATATGCATTCAAAGTCCTAGTCCTAGAAGGATAAGCCAAGAGGAAGTCCAGCTGCTGTAGAAAACAAGATAAAGTAGGAATTCTAGTTTAGGTAGGAATTCAAGAAAGACCAAGAATCCTAGTAGGATTAAGACACAAAGGATATGGTCTATCTTGATAATGTTTTATTTGACTTAGAAAAGCTTGTTGACTTAGGAAAACATATCCTAAGTGGATAAGGAACCTAAGTACTAGTTAAATTAGGATAAGACTGTCTTAGGACTATAAATACAGCCCATTATTTGTGAGGAGCTCATAAGCTACGAATTTTGTTATTTTCTCATTCATTAATCAAGAATCAAAGGTAAGCATTCTTGCTTCTATTCTTGTTTATATTTCGGTTATCTTTTAAGAGTTGTCTTGAGATAACTTGGGCTTAAGTCAAGGTTAAGAGTTGTCTTCCTTGCTTAAGAGCTAAGGTTGAAGTTAAGAGTTGTCTTCTTCAACCAAGGCAAGTTGTGATAGGTTTAAGAGTTGTCTTGCCTATTCAACATATCTTTATATATATTAGTTAACCCGAAGGACAGCTTAGGGGATATAAAATAAGACAAGAACTCAAGAATCAAACAGGATAGTAAGTTAG
>BNST01002821.1:0-58644 GCA_019650275.1 Xylocarpus granatum
CACTTGCAAACGTGCTCAACACCGCTGCTATGCCCGCGGAAATGTTCCAGTTGCACGTGGAAGTTCATCCTGCACACAGCTGAATGCACCTAACACCTGTGCCACGCCTGTAGGGATGTTCCGGTCGCCCCCCAAAGTGCATTCTAAGCACTTCCAAATGTGCCCAAAGTTGCTGCAGCACCCGTCCAGATATTCTGCCGCTCCTGGAAGTGCTGAATGCGTCCGCCACCTCTACAGAGCCCACTGGAAGTTTTAGGTTGCTCCCGGAACATTGTCTCCGTGCTGCTTAATGTGCCCGACCCCACTTCCACTCCCGAAGCTACGTTCCAGGCACTCCCTGAAGTTCATTCCGAGCTATGCCAAATGCACTCCTGCGGGGATGTTCCAGTCGCAAACGAAAGTTAGTCCCCGCACTGCCGAATGCAACCGAAGCTCTACTACACCCACGGGGATGTTCTAGCAACGCCTGGAAGTTCATCCCGCGCACTGTACAACATGCCTGAAGCCTCTGTGGCACATGCAGGGATGTTCCGGTCAATCCTGGAAGTTCATCCCATGGATTATCGAACGTGTCTGATGCTGGTACCGTGCTCACAGAGATGTTATGGTTGCTTCCAAAAGTTTGTATGGCGCACTGCCAAGCATACACGATGCCTCTGCTGTGCCCATGAGGATATTCTGTTTGCTAACAAAAATTTGTCCTGCACACTGCCAAACGTGCCTGACGCCGCTGCCGCAACTGCAGGAATTTTTCGGTCACTCCCTGAAGTTAGTACTGCACACTACTGAACGCACCTGAAGCCTCTATCACACCCGGGGATGTACTGGTTGCTCCAAGAAGTTTGTCCCGTGCACTACTTGATGCACTCGAACCCTCTGCCACGCTCGCAGGGATGTTGCAGTCACTCCCAGAAGTTTGTCCAGCGCACTGCCAATGCGCACAACACCACTGCCGTGCCTACAATGATGTTCCGGCCACTCCTGGAAGTTAATTGTGCACACTTTCCAACCCATCTGAAGCTTCTGCTGTGTCCTCGGGGATGTTCTGGTCACTCTCGGAAGTTTGTCCCGTGCACTGCCCAATGCGCCCGATGCCGCTGCCGTGCCCGTGGGCATGTTACAGTTGCTCGTAGAAGTTTGTCTTGTGCACTGTCGAACACACCTGATGCCTATTCAGTGCTCACGGGGATGTTCTAGTCACACCCAGAAGTTTGTTCAGAGCGCTGCCAAACACGCCCAAAGCCGCTGCAGCACCTGCGTGGATATTCCAGCCACTCCCGAATGTTTGTCTGCAGCAGTGACGAACGTGTCTCATGCCTCTGCAGAGCCCGCATTAATTTTTCGGTCGCTCCTAAAAGTCCGTCCTAAGAGCTGCCGAATGCACCCGAAGCCTTTGTTGTGCCGGTGGGGATGTATCGGTCACTCCCGAAGTTCATCCTGTACACTACCGAATGCACCCAACACCATGCCATGCCCATGGGGATGTTCCGGTCACTCTCGGAAGTTCATCTCGCACACTGCCTAATGCGTCCAACGCTGTTGCTGTGCCCCCAGGGAATGTTCCGGTCGCACGCAGAAGTTCATCCTACACACTGCCGAACGTGCCCTTCGCCTCTGCCAGATCTGTGGGGATGTTCCGATCGCACTAAGAAGTTTGTCCATAGCACTGTTGTACGAATCCGATGCCTCCGCCAAGCCTGCAGGGAATTTTTCGATCGCTCCCGGAAGTTTATCCCACGCACTGCCCAACAAACCTGAAGCCTCTGCCATGCCCACGGAGGTGTTCCAATCACTCCCGAAAGTTTGTCCCACAAACTGCCGAATGCACCTGAAGCCTTTGCTGCGCCCACAGGGATCTTCTGGTCACTCACGGAAGTTCATCCTGCACATTACTGTTCGGGCCTGACCCCGCTACCGTACCCACAGGGGATGCTCTGGGCACTCCTCGGTGTTCGTCCCGAGCACTGCCATGTGCGCATGATGCCTCTGCCACGCCAGCAAGATGTTCTGGAACCACTTGGAAGTTCGTTCCCACACTGCCAAATGCTCCAGACACTTAGCCGCACCTGTGGAGATGTTCCAGTTTCTCCTGGAATTGTGTCTTGAGCAGTGCCAAACGCGTCCAATGACTCTGCAGAAACTGTGGAGATTTTTGGGTCACTTCCAGAAGTTTGTCCCAAGTGCTACCGAATACACCGCAAGCCTCTGCCATGCCCGAGGTGATGTTCTAGTTGCTCTTGGAAGTTCTTCCCACACGCTGCTGAACACGCCTGACCCCGCTCCCATTCCTGCAGGGATGTTCTGGGAGCTCCTTGAAGTCCATCCCAAGCACTGCAGAATGCACCTGACGGCTTTGCCTTGCCTGCGGGGATGTTCTAGTCACACCTGGAAGTTTGACCCCTCACTGCCAAACACGTCCGAAGCCTCTACCATGCACATGGGATTGTTCAAATTGCTCCTAGAAGTTTGTCCCTAGCACTGCCAAGCATGTCCAACACCTCTGCCAACCCCGCGGGGATGTTCCTGTCGCTCTGAAAGTTCGACCAGTACAGTTCCAAATGCACCCAACACCAATGCTGTGCCCACAAGGATGTTCCTGTCATTCCCAAATGTTCATCCCATGCACTGCCAAACACGGTCAATGGTTATGCAGCACCTGTGAGGTCACATTCGTCACTCCCAAAAGTTCGTCCCGTGCAATTTCCAACATGCCTGAAGCATCTACCGCACTCATGGGGATGTTCTAGTTGATCCTGAAAGTTTGTTATGTGCATTGGCAAACGTGCCTGACACCGCTGCTGCACCCATGAGGATGTTTTCGGTCACTCTCAGAAGTTTGTCCTGTGCACTGCTGAACGCGCCAAATGCCACTGCTGCACCCACAGGGATGTTCCGGTCGCTCTTGCATGTTCATCCCGGACACTGTCAAATGTGCCCGATGCCTCTGCCGCACCTATGGGGATGTTCCAGTCACTCCTGGAAGTTCATCCTGTGCACTGCCGAATGGGCCTGATGCCTCTATTGCACCCGCAGGGATATTCCGGTCACTCCCGGATGTTCATTTTGCTCACTGCCAAATGTGCCCAATGGATCCCAACGCTGCTGCATCTTTATGGATGTTCTGGTCACTCCCGGAAGTTTGTCACGCGCAACAATGAATGCGCTTGAAGCCGTTGCTGCGCCAGCAAGGATGTTTTGTTCACTCTCGGAAGTTCATCCCATGCACTTCCGAACGTGTCCGACGCCGCTGCCGTGCCAGCGGGAATGTTCTGGTCACTCTTGGAAGTTTTCCCTGCACATTGGTGAATGCCCCTAACATCTCTGACTTGCCTATGGGGATGTTCTGGTCACTCCCGAAAGTTCATCCCGAGCACTCCCGAACACAGCTGATGCCTCTTCTGCACCTGCGGGGATGTTTCAGTTGCTCCTGGATGTTCATCCCGAGCACTACTGAACACATCCGACACCTCTGCCGAGCCCACAGGGATGTTCCTATCACTCTTGGAAGTTCATCCTGTGCATGGGTGAATGCGCCCAATGTCGCTGCCATGCCTGCAAGAATGTTCCAGTCGCTCCTAGATGTTTGTCCAGTGCACTTTTGAACATGGGCGACGCCTCTGTGGTGCACAAGGCGATGTTTCAGTTGTGACAGGAAGTTCATCCTATGCATGGTTGGACACGACTGACGACTCTGCCACACCCGCGGGGATGTTCCGGTCACCCTTGGAAGTTCATCCTGTGCACTGCCAAACGTGGACGATGCTGCTGCCATGCCTGCAGAGTTTTGAAGATTAGAAAGGTAATAGGTTAAAATTTGTGTATGTGTTGGTAAGTCTTAAGGTGTTCCCAGCAGTAAGACTTGAGGGAGGCAGTGAGACTGTTGGTAAGCCAGGCAGCCGCAGGGATGTTCTGAATGCTTCCAGAAGTTCGTCCCTCGCACTGCCAAATGTGTACGATGCCACTGCTGTTCCCACGGGGATATTTGGGCTACTGCTGGAAGTTTGTCCTGCACACTACCGAACAAGCCTGACACCCCTGCCATGCCAGCGAGGATGTTCGTGTCACTCCCGGATGTTAGTCCAAAGCACTTGTTGAGGACCTTAAGAGGCAAAGGGGGAGTGAGAGAATGCGCGCAAGGCGCTAGGCAGCAAAGAGGAGCAAACAGGTCAGCAAGTGAGCACAACAAGCCTTCACGCAGCAAGCAGTGAAGCACGGCCAGGTTCTGACTCAGTCCTAAGTGATTGCGAAAAGCCAAGCCAAGAAGAAGATCAGCATTGGCAGCACACGCATGAAGAAATCCGAGTAGGAGAAGGAGAGTGACGACGTGAAGAACTCCATCAGCAGCAGGACGTCTTGGTAGGTTTACTTCAGCAAGAGGGACCATGCCAAAGAGAAGTCTTGGAGAGGAAGCACATGCCACAGCAGAAGATCTAATACAAGAAGGAAATGGCAAGAAGAAGACAGCAGTGTAGAAGAGAAGATAAGATAAGGACAGAAGGACTTAGTCAAAGTGGGAATTCTAGTCTTAGTAGGAATTCAAAGAAAGACCAATAATCCTTGTAGGATTAGGAAACAATGGGATAAGGTCTATCATGATAATGTTTTAGATGACTTAGAAAAGCTTGTTGACTTAGGAAAACATATCCTAAGTGGATAAGAAACCTAAGTACTAGTTGAATTAGGATAAGGTTGTCTAATACTATAAATACAGCCCATTATTTGTGAGGAGGAGATATGCTCCGAATTTTGTTATTTTCTCATTCCATAATCAAGAATCAAGGTTAGCATTCTTGCTTACTTTCTTGTTTATATTTTCGGTTATCTTTTAAGAGTTGTCTTGAGATAACTTGGGCTTAAGACAAGGTTAAGAGTTGTCTTCCTTGCTTAAGAGCTTAGGTTGAAGTTAAGAGTTGTCTTCTTCAACCAAGGCAAGTTGTGATAGGTTTAAGAGTTGTCTTGCCTATCCAACATATCCTTATATATATTAGTTAACCTGAAGGACAACTTAGGGACATAAATATAAGAAAAGAACTCAAGAATCAAATGGGACAGCAAGTTAGGAAGGATTTCAGTAGTTGTGGTGACCCCTAAGGTGTAGAGGGACCCCAACAACTTGGTGCTCTTGTTGAGAGATCAGCACAATCACCAGTTGAGAGGTAGCACGATCATCCCAATAAATTAGTGCCCTAGTTAAGACAATAGCACAGACACCAGTCAATTGCAAGGCATCGAGGTTACCATGTCATCTCGGCAGCATTCACCCGCACCACAGGAACAGACCGGGGAAGAGTTCTCAGTCACCAACCGCGGAAGAATCCTTGCCTTGGAGAGGAACCAGAATGCGATCAATGACCAAGTAGGTGATATCAAACACCAACTATCATCTATCATTCATTCTCTTGAACAATTGAAAAGAGACACTCCCCGAGTGGCCGGAAAACAAGTCTAAACTGAGTAGGGTAGAAACAGCCACCTACCACAAATGTCTAGGAGGCTTCAATCCAAAATCACATCGAACCAAGTGCACGAGGAAGATTTTGAAAAGGAACAGCTTGCCTCTTAAGAAAGGGGGAAAAGGCGCACAAGTTTGGGAAGCAGGAGGGAGACTTCACCAAACGAACACCCACCCCATGATCACTATAATGAGCATAATGGCGACGAGGAGGTGATGGACAGAAGGCCTGCATCATGGGCAACCAAGAAGGTGTAGAATCACCCTGAGGCACAACCATGGCATACCACAAGAAGGGACGATTGGCACTATGACAGCCCAAGCCATTACACACAGCCTAAGGTAAAAATCGAATTCCCTACCTTTGAGAAGGGAGATCCAACCGAATGGATCTCCAAGGCTGAATTTTACTTTGAGAAACAAGGTATTGAAAGAGGTGAAAGGGTTGATTTTGCATTGTATCACCTATGTGCGAGAGCCAACCAATGGTGGCGTTGGCTTAAGGCCACTTATGGTCGAGAAGGAAGAAGGATAAGCTGGACAAGGTTTACACAAGAGTTAGTGAACAGATTTGGCTCATCAACAATGGGAGAAGCATCACCCGCAGCACAACCAAGGTCATCAAACCCTCGGACAAATTAAGTAAAGCATCCTCATCAAGTAAGATAGTACCCTCAAAAACAAAGGACCCTCTCAAACTATCCACCGAAGAAATCCATAGGAGAATAGAAAGACGCCTATGTTTTAGGTGCAATGATAAGTGGCAGGTTGGCCACAAGTGCAAGAAAGGGTTGTTCAACATCATTGAAGTAGTAAGTGATGAAGAACACAAGGAAAGCAGCGAGGGAGAACAAGAAAGCTGCATGGACAGCGAGAAGGAAGCAGAGGCAAAACACTCCCTTGATGATGCGGAAGAAGGCGAAATCAACTTGCATGTAGTAGGGGCAACCACCAAGCCTACTGCCATGAGGTTGTTCGCAACCATTAACGGGAAAAATGTCTTGGTGTTGATAGATAGTGGAGCTACTTATAACTTCATCAACACAAAATTGGTCGAAACACTTCAGCTACATACCAAAAAGATTGCTCCCTTTGAGGTAAGAGTGGCAAGCAGACAAAAGCTCAAGTGTGCACAAGTAATCCAGGCAGTAGCAATGTAGATTCAAGGAGTCAAAATAGAAGCAGAACTGCATGTGTTAGCTTGGCAGGTCTTGATGTGGTTTTAGGCAATGCTTGGCTTAAGACCATAGGAAAGATAATGTTCGACTACGAATCCATGGCCATGTACTTCCAATGGAAGGGAAGGAACTGCACATGGGAGGCATCCACCACCAATGCAGCACATCATTGTGAGGTAAGTACCCTTGAACCACTATACAAAAAGAAGGCACAATGCTTTGCGATTCTCTTGGCCACAAAAGAGGAAAACACAGCCAAAGATCATACACACGAAGACATACCAATAGGAGTAAGGAACCTACTGGAGCAATTCAGAGATGTCTTAGGAGAACCACAAGGACTACCACACTCAAGACATTACAACCATGTCATCCCATTAATCGACGAAACCAAAGCAATTAATGTAGCACCTTACCGGTATGCACACTTCCAAAAGAATGAGATTGAAAGACAAGTGGAAGAGATGCTACAGCAAGGTATTATCCGACCTAGCACTTCCCCTTTTTCTTCTCCCATTGTACTTGTTAGAAAGAAAGATGGAACTTGGAGGTTTTGCATTGATTATCGGGTACTCAACCAAGCAACTGTCAAGTATCGTTTCCTGATCCCAACAATTGATAATATGCTAGACGAATTACATGGAGCAAAGCTATTCACCAAGCTGGATCTCAAGGTGCGATATCATCAAATATGCATGAAAAAGAGGGCATGCAAAAGACAGCATTTCGGACTCATAGTGGACACTACGAGTACCTAGTCATGCCCTTTCGGACTTTGCAACGCACCCTTCACCCTTCAAGTAGCCATGAATGACATCTTCAAACTTATTTGCAGGTTTGTCTTAGTCTTCTTTGATGACATTTTGGTCTATTCTAGGAACCACGATGATCACATAGAACACTTAGCAAAAGTGCTTGAATACCTTGGTCACATCATATCCGAAGAAGAAGTGAAGGTAGACCAATGAAAAATAGAAGCCATGCAAAGATGGCCAATTCTTAAGAATGTCACAGAACTTAGAGGATTTCTAGGTTTGACAGGCTATTATCACCAATTTGTTTGCAAATACGGTGCCATAGCAAAACCATTAATAGACTTGCTGAAGAAGGACGGATTCCTATGGCCAAAGAAGAGTGAAGATGCATTCAAGTTGTTGAAGCAAGCTATGTGCGAGACCCTAGTGTTAGCACTGCCCGACTTCAACCAAACCTTCAAGCTTCACACTGATGCATGTCAAGATGGCATAAGTGCTGTCCTCAATCAAGCAGGAAGACCTATTGCATACATGAGCCGAGACTTAGGGCCCCTGAAGAAGGAATGGTCAATATACGACAAGGAGATGCTAGACATCATCCATGAAGTCAAGGTATGACGACCTTACCTTCTTGGGAGGAAATTCTTGATCATTACAGATCAACAACCCTTGAGAAGCCTCATGGAGCAGAAAATTACAGCCCCAGAGCAGCAAAAGTTCCTTGTCAAGTTACTAGGTTATGGGTATGAAATAATCTACAAGCCCGGCAAGGAAAACAAAGTGGCTGCTTCCGAAAAAGAGCAAGTTCCATCTCAAGAAAGGGGGAGAAGGTGCATGAGTTTGGGAAGCAGGAGGGAGACTTCACCAAACGAACACCCACCCCATGATTGCTACAATGATTATAGTGATGATGAGGAAGTGTTCGGCAGAAGGTCCACATCATGGCAACCAAGAAGGGTGAGGAATCACCCTGAGGCAGAACCATGGCGCACCACAAGAAGGGAGGATTGGCACTATGACAGCCCAAGCCATTACACATGGCCAAAGGTAAAAATGGAGTTCCCTACCTTTGAGAAGGGAGATCCAACGAATGGATCTCCAAGCTGAATTTTATTTTGAGAAACAAGGTGTTGAGAGAGGTGAAAGGGTTGATTTTGCATCCTATCACCTATGTGGGAGAGCCAACCAATGGTGGCGTTGGCTTAAGGCCACCTATGGCTGAGAAGGTAGAAGGATAGGCTGGACAAGGTTCACACAAGAGTTAGTGAACAGATTTGGCCCATCTAGCATGACAAACTATGAGGGACAGCTTGCCAAGATTAGGCAAGAGGGATCTCTAGAGAGTTACCTTGAAGAATTTGAGAGGTTGGCCGAGTTGGTAGGAAATTAGCCTGATTGTGCACTAATTGGCACTTTTCTAGATGGCCTTGTACCTTGGCTAAGCCGAGAAGTGAAGATAAGTGCAATACTCATCTACGACGGGAGAAGCATCACCCGCAGCACAACCAAGGTCATCAAATCCCTTGAACAAACTAGGTAAGACATCCTCATCAAGTAAGGCAGCACCCTCAAAGACAAAACACCCTCTCAAGCTATCAACCGATGAAATCAATAAAAGAATTGAGAGAGGCCTGTGCTTTAGGTGCAATGATAAGTGGCAAGTTGGCCACAAGTGCAAGAAAGGGCTGTTCAACATCATTGAAGTGGTAAGTGATGAAGAACATGAGGAAAGCAGTGAGGAAGATCAAGAAAGCCGCATGGACAGCGAGGAGGAAGTAGAAGCAGTACACTCCCTGGATCATGCAGAAGAAGGCAAAATCAACTTGCATGCAGTAGGGGCAACCACTAAGCCTACTGCAATGAGGTTTTTCTTGACCATTAACGACAAGAATATTTTGGTGTTATTGATAGTGGAGCTACCCATAACTTCATCAACACAAAACTGGTCAAAACACTCTAGCTATCTCCAAAGAAGATTGCACCCTTTGAGGTAAGAGTGGCAAGCGGACAGAAGCTCAAGTGCATGCAAGTTATCAAGGCAGTAGCAATGCAGATTCAAGGAGTCAAAATAGAAGCAGAACTGCATGTGTTAGCCTTGGCAGGTCTTGATGTGGTTTTAGGCAATGCTTGGCTTAAAACCATAGGCAAGATAATGTTCGACTATGAATCCATGGCCATGCACTTCCAATGGAAAGGGAAGAGACTGCACGTGGAAGGCATCCACCACCAATGCAGTGCATCATTGTGAGGTAAGTACCCTTGAATGATTATATAAAAAAGGGGCACAATGTTTTGTGGTTCTCTTGGCCACAAAAGGAGGAAAACACAGCCAAACATCATGAAGGGCAGAACATGCACGAAGACATACCATTGGCAGTAAGGAACCTACTGGAGCAGTTCAGAGATGTCTTAGGAGAGCCACAAGGGCTACCACCCTCAAGACATTACAACCATGCCATCCCATTAATCGACGAGACTAAGGTGATTAATGTAGCACCTTACTAGTATGCACACTTCCAAAAGAATGAGATCGAAAGACAAGTGGAAGAGATGCTACAACAAGGTATTATCCAACCTAGCACCTCCCCTTTTTCTTCTCCCATTCTACTTGTTAGAAAGAAAGATGGAACTTGGAGGTTTTGCACTAATTACCGGGCACTCAACCAAGCGACTGTCAAGGATCATTTTCCGATCCCAACAATTGATGATATGCTGGACAAGTTACATGGAGCAAAGTTGTTTACCAAGCTAGATCTCAAGGCCGGATATCATCAAATACGCATGAAAGAAGAGGATGTGTAGAAGATAGTGTTTCAGACTCATAGTGGACACTACGAGTACCTAGTCATGCCCTTTGGACTATGCAACACACCCTCCACCTTTCAAGCAGCCATGAATGACATCTTCAAACCTATTTGTGCAGGTTTGTATTAGTTTTCTTTGATGACATCTTGGTCTATTCCAGGAACCATGATGATCATATAGAACACTTAGCAAAAGTGCTGGAGGTGTTAAGAAGAAATCGCTTCATTATCAAGCCATCCAAGTGCACGTTCATGCAAGAGGAGCTTGAATACCTCAGTCACATCATATCCGGAGATGGAGTGAAGGTAGACCAACAAAAGATAGGAGCTATGCAATCATGGCTGACTCCTAAGAATGTCAAGAACTTAGAGGATTTCTAGGCTTGACGGGCTACTACTGCCGATTTGTTCGCAAATACGGTGCCATAGCAAAACCATTAACGGATTTGATGAAGACACACAGATTCCTATCGATAGAGAAGAGTGAAGACGCATTCAAGTTGTTGAAGCAAGCCATGTGTGAGACCCCGGTGTTAGTACTCCCGTGCACTGCCGAACGCACCCAAAGCCTCTGCTGTGCCTATAGGGATGTTTCGGTGGCTTCCAGAAGCTGGTCCCGAGCATTGCCGAATGTGTCCTATGTCGCTGCTGCACCCACGGGGATGTTCTTGTTGCTCCCATAAATTCGTTCCATGCACTGCCGAATGCACGCTATGCCTATCCCATGCCTATTGGGATATTCCGGTCGCTCTTAGAAGTTCATGCCAAGCACTGCTGAATGCGCCTGACGCTGCTGTTGCGGCCACAGGGATTTTCCAGTCACTCCTGGCATTTGTTCCATGCACTGCTGACCCGCGATGCCACTGCCGTTCCGATAGGACAGTTCTGGTCACTCCTGGAAGTTCATCCCGCTCACTACTGAGCATGTCTGACGCCTCTGCTGCATCTGCGGCAATGTTCCAGCTGTTCCCAGAAGTTTGTCCTGACCACTTCCGAATGCGTCCAACGCCTCTACCAAGCCTGCTGGAAATTTTCGGTCGCTCCTGGAAGTTTGTCCTGTGCACTGGCCAACATGCCCATAGCCTCTGCTGCATGCCCATGGGAAAGTCCATGTCACTCCCAGATGTTTGTCCCGCGCACTGCCAAATGTGCCTAACGCCTTTGCTGCGCCTGTGGGGATGTTGTGGTTGCTCATGGAAGTTCATCCTGGTTACTGCTGAATGCACCCAAATCCTCTGCCGTGCCTGTGGGGATGTTTCGGTCGTTCCTAGAAGTTCGTCCTGTGCACTGTCAAACATGTCCGATGCCTCTGCCAAGCCGTGGGGATTCTCCAGTCACTCCCGAATGTTCATTCTGAGCACTGCCCAATGCGCCCAACGCTGCTGCCCTGCCCGCGGGAATGTTTTGGTCACTCCTGGAAGTTTGTACCACGCATGTTTGGTTTACTCTCAAATGTTCATCCCCCATGCACTGCTGAACGTACTTGACACCTCTGCTATGCCCACGGGGATGTTCCAGTCGCTTTCGGAAGTTCATCCTACGCACTGCCGAATGTGCCCAAAGCCTCTGTTGTGCTCATGGGGATGTTCTGCTCACTCCCGAAAGTTTGTCCCGCGAACTACATAACATGTTTGATGCCACTGCCATGCCTATGGTGATTCGCCAGTCACTCCCAGAAGTTCATCCTCCATACTGCTGTATGCACCCAATGCTTTGACCACGCCCGTGGGGATGTTCACGTCGCTCCCAAAAGTTTGTCCCTCTCACAGGCAAACGCATCCGATGCATCTGCTGCTCCTGCAGGGATGTTCCGGTCCCTCCTGGAAGTTCGTCCCGCATGCTGCCAAACGCACCCAATGCCTAAGCGCGGGGTTGTTTCGGTAGCTCCAAGAAGTTTGTCCCACGCACTGCCTAACGTGTTTGATGCCACTGCCATGCCTGCGGTGATTTCCCCGGTCACTCCCGAAAAGTCTCATCATATGCACTCCAAATGCGCTTGAAGCCTATGCCCACCAGCGGGGATGTTTGGGTCACTCCTGTAAGTTCGTCCCGTGCACTGCCGAACATACCCAATGACTCTGTCTTGCCCGCGGGATCTTCTGGTCGCTTCTAGCACTTCATCCCAGCACTGCCGAACGTACCCTATGCCGCTGCAGTGCTGCCAGGATAATCTGGTCACTCCATGAAGTTTGTCTTGCCCACTGCCGAACTGTTGTGGTCCCGATTTTTTTCCCCAACTTTTCTACACCTTAGGGGTCAGCACGCCTACTGGAATCCTTCCTAACTTGCTGCCCCATTTGATTCTTGAGTTCTTTTTTCATTTTATATCCCCTAAGCTGTCCTTCGGGTTAACTAATATATATAAAGATATGTTGGATAGGCAAGACAACTCTTAAACCTATCACAACTTGCCTTGGTTGAAGAAGACAACTCTTAACTTCAACCTTAGCTCTTAAGCAAGGAAGACAACTCTTAACCTTTAACTTAAGCCCAAGTTATCTCAAGACAACTCTTAAAAGATAACCAAAAATATAAACAAGAATGTGAGCAAGAATGCTTACCTTTGATTCTTGATTAATGAATGAGAAAATAACAAAATTCGTTTTTTATGTCTTCCTCACAAATAATGGGCTGTATTTATAGTCCTAAGACAACCTTATCCTAATTTAACTAGTACTTAGGTTCCTTATCCACTTAGGATATGTTTTCCTAAGTCAACAAGCTTTTCTAAGTCAAATAAGACATTATTAAGATAGACCTTATCCTTTGTGTTCTAATCTTACTAGGATTCTTGGTCTTTCTTGAATTCCTACTTTGACTAAGTCCTACTTCTGTCTTTATCTTATCTTTCTTCCTTCAGCTGCTGACTTCTTCTTTGCCGTTTCCTTCTTGAATTACACTTCTTGCTGTGGTGTCCTTCCTCTCTAAGATTTCTCTTTGGCATGGTCCTCTTGCCAAGGTAATCCTGCCAAGACATCCTGTTGCTGCCAAGGGATCTTTTTTAAAAACGTCGGGCAATCCCTCATTTACTTGTCTTACATCTCCTATCCTTTTTCTCAATAATGAAATGTGAAACACTGATGCAGTTTGGAGTTTAATGGTAGTCTTAGGTGATAAGCTACTACTCCAATTTGCTCTACTACCTCATATGGTCCAAAGTACTTCCTAGCGAGCTTCGCTATAGTTGGCTTTCTAGCCTTGATTTTCCTCCTAGGGTGGATCTTAAGATAGACATAGTCACCTACCTCAAATTCCACTTCCTTCCTCTTTTTATCTGCTTGTTTCTTCATTCGTCCCTTGCCTTCTCAAGCTCATGCTTGAGTTTCTTCAGGACCTCATCTCTTGATTGAAGTGTCGACATCTACTTCATGTATGCTGCTGTTCCCCATGGTATAACTTGACATTCCTGGGGGTAGTCTTCCATATACTGCTTGATATGGTGACATCTTGATTGCTGCGTGATAGGTAGTATTATACCACAGTTCTGCCCATGGTATGTACTCCTCCCAATTGTTTTGATGATCATGGCAAAAACATCTTAAATACTGTTCTAGAGTTTGATTGGTTACCTCACTTTGTCCATCTGATTTGTGGATGAAAGGCGGATGAGGTGACCAAGTTGCTGCTGAACTGTGTGAAGAGCTCCTTCCAGAATTTGCTCATAAAGACAATGTCTCTACCGGACAGCATTGTTCATGGTATGCCATGAAGTCTTACCACATTTTTGATGAACTCTTGGGCTACTTCTTTTGCCATGTAGGGTTGCTTGAGTGGCACAAAGTGTGCACTCTTGCTGAGTCTGTCCACTATGGTTAGTATCATTGTATAACCCTTGCTGTTTGGGCATTCCCGTGATGAAGTCCATTGTCAAATCTTCCCAAACTTGTTCTGGTACTAGCAAAGGTTGTAATAACCCCTTTGTCTTGCCACCTTCTGGTTTGGTGCGCTGACATACATCACATTCTTAGACTAGCTTTTTGATCTCAGCTTTAAGTCTTTCTCACCAAAAGAATAACTTAATTCGTATGTAAGTACGAAACCATCCTGAATGTCCTCCTTCCTGTGAGTTGTGGAAGTGATTCAAGATCTTTCCTTTTAGTCCCAGTATGTTTGGTACATATACCTGCTGCTTGTGCCAAATATATCCATTTTTAAGGGTGAATTTACTAACCTTAGGGTCGAAATTCTTGACCTTCTCAGTGAGCTCTTTGGCTTTGAGGGTCAATTTCTAGTGCCTCCTTGATTTCTTTCCATACATTCCACTCCGCTCCGCTAATGGCAGTGAGGCATGCATCATTAGGCTCACATGCTGTCCACAATGCTTGACCTCCATTGCTTCTGGACAATGCCTCTGCCACCTTGTTTTCCTTGCCCGGTTTGTAGATTATTTCATACTCGTAACCCAGCAATTTGACAAGGAACTTTTGCTGCTCTGGGGTGGTAATTTTCTGCTCCATGAGGCTTCTCAAGGGTTGTTGATCTGTAATGATCAGGAATTTCCTCCCAAGAAGGTAAGGTCGCCATACCTTGACTGCATGGATGATGGCTAACATCTCCTTGGCGTATACTGACCATTCCTTCTTCATGGGCCCTAAGACTCTGCTCATGTATGCAATAGGTCTTCTGCTTGACTGAGGACAGCACCTATGCCATCTTGACATGCATCAGTGTGAAGCTCGAAGGTTTGGTTGAAGTCGGGCAGTGCTAACACTGGGGTCTCACACATAGCTTGCTTCAACAACTTGAATGCGTCTTCACTCTTCTCTGTCCATAGGAATCCGTCCTTCTTTAGCAAATCCATTAGTGGTTTTGCTATGGCACCGTATTTGCGAACAAATCGCGATAGTAGCCTGCTAAACCTAGAAATCCTCTAAGTTCTGTGACATTCTTTGGAGTTGGCCATGTTTGCATGGCTCTTATTTTACGTTGGTCTACCTTCACTCCTTCGTCGAATATGATGTGACCGAAGTATTCAAGCTCCTCTTGCATGAATGTGCACTTGGATGGCTTGATGACAAAATGATTTCTTCTTAACACTTCTAGCACTTTTGCTAAGTGTTCTATGTGATCATTATGGTTCCTAGAATAGACCAAAATGTCATCGAAGAAAACTAAAGCAAACCTGCGGAAGTAAGGTTTGAAAGATGTCGTTCATGGCTGCTTGAAAGGTGGAGGGTGCGTTGCATAGTCCGAAACGGGCATGACTAGGTACTCATAATGTCCACTATGAGTCCAAAATGCTGTCTTCTGCATGTCCTCTTCTTTCATGCGTATTTGATGACATCTCGCCTTAAGGTCTAGCTTGGTGAATAGCTTTGCTCCATGTAACTCGTCCAGCATATCATCAATTTTGGGATCGAAAATGATCCTTGACGGTTGCTTGGTTGAGTGCCCAATAATCGGTGCAAAAGCTCTAAGTTTCGTCTTTCTTTCTAACAAGTAGAACGAGAGAAGAAAAGGGTGAGGTACTAGGTCGGATAATACCTTGCTGTAGCATCTCCTCCACTTGTCTTTTGATCTTGTTCTTTTGGAAGTGTGCATACTGGTAAGGTGCTACATTAATCACCTTGGTTTCATCGATTAATGGGATGGCATGGTCATAATGTCTTGAGGGTGGTAGTCCTTGTGGCTCTCCTAAGACATCTCCCGAATTGCTCCAAAAGATCCCTTACTACTATTGGCATGTCTTCGTGTGTAGGATGTTCGCTGTGTTTTCCTCTTTTGTGGCCAATAGAATCGCAAAACATTGTGCCCTTTTTCTGTATAATCGTTCAAGGGTACTTACCTCACAATGATGCGCTGCATTGGTGGTGGATGCCTCTCATGTGCAGTCCCTTCCCTTCCATTGGAAGTGCATGGCCATGGATTCATAGTTGAACATTATCTTGCCTATGGTTTTAAGCCAAGCATTGCCTAAAACCACATCAAGACCTGCCAAGGCTAACACATGCAGTTCTGCCTCTATTTTGACTCCTTGAATCTGCATAGCTACTGGCTGGATTAATTGTGTGCACTTGAGCTTCTGTCCGCTTGCCACTCTTACCTCAAAGGGTGCAATCTTTTTTGGACGTAGCTGAAGTGTTTTGACCAATTTTGAGTTGTTAAAATTATGAGTAGCTCCATTATCTATCAACACTAAAACATTTTTTCTGTTAATGGTTGTGAATAACCTCATGGCAGTAGGCTTGGTGGTTGCTCCCTACTGCATGCAAGTTAATTTCGCGTTCTTTCGCATCATCAGGGGAGTGTTCTGCCTCTGCTTCCTCCTCGCTGTCCATGCGGCTGTCTTATTCTTCCTCACTGTTTTCCTCGTGTTCTTCATCACTTACTACTTCAATGATGTTGAACAGTCCCTTTCTTGCACTTGTGGCCAACTTGCCACTTATCCTTGCACCTAAAACATAGGCCTCTTTCGATCTTCCTGTTGATTTCTTCGGTGGATAGTTTGAGAGGGTCCTTTGTTTTTGGGGCCCGCTGTCTTACTTGATGAGGGTGCTTTACTTAGTTTGTCCGAGGGTTTGATGACCTTGGTTGTGCTTCAGGTGATGCTTCTCCCATCATTGATAAGTCTTGCCAATCGAATGCACTGAGTGAGAGAGTTTGGATCCCTCATCTTCACTTCTCGGCTTAGCCAAGGTACAAGGCCATCTAGAAAAGTGCCAATTAGTGCACTATCTAGCCAATGTCCTACCAATTCGGCTAACCTTTCGAATTCTTCAAGGTAACTTTCTAGAGATCCTTCTTGCCTTATCTTGGCAAGCTGTCCCTCATAGTTTGTCATGCTGGATGGGCCAAATCTGTTCACTAACTCTTGTGTGAACCTTGTCCAGCCTATCCTTCTCCCTTCTCGGCCATAGGTGGCCTTAAGCCAATGCCACCATTGGTTGGCTCTCCCACATAGGTGATAGGATGCAAACTCAACCCTTTCACCTCTTTCAATACCTTGTTTCTCAAAGTAAAATTCAGCCTTGGAGATCCATTCGAGTTGGATCTCCCTTCTCAAAGGTAGGGAATTTAATTTTTACCTTAGGCCGTGTGTAATGGCTTGGGCTGTCATAGTGCCAATCCTCCCTTCTTGTGGTGCGCCATGGTTCTGCCTTCAGGGTGATTGCGCACCCTTCTTGGTTGCCATGATGCTGGGCCTTCTGTCCAACACTTCCTCATTGTCACTATAATTATTGTAGCGATCATGGGGTGGGTGTTCGTTTGGTGAAGTCTCCCTCCTGCTTCCCAAACTCATGCGCCTTTTCCCCCTTTCTTGAGAGGGAAACTGCTCCTGGTCAGAATCTTCCTCATGCACTTGGTGCTGTGTGATTTCTGATTGAAGCCTCCTAGACGTTTGTGGTAGGTGGCTGTTTCTGCCCTGCTCGGTTTGGACTTGTTTTCCGCCACTCGGGGTGTGTCTCTTTTCAATTGTTCAAGAGAATGAATGATAGATGATAGTTGGTGTTTGATATCACCTACCTGGTCATTGATTGCATTCTGGTTCCTCTCCAAGGCAAGGATTCTTCTGCGGTTGGTGACTGAGAAATCTTCTCCGTCTGTTCTTGTGGTGCAGGTGAATGCTGCTGAGATGACATGGTAACCTCGATGCCTTGCAATTGACTGGTGTCTGTGCTGCTGTCTCAACTAGAGCACTAATTTGTAGAGGTGATTTGTGCTTCCTCTCAACTGGTGGTTGTGCTGATCTCTCAACAAAAGCACCAATTTGTTGGGGTCTCGATTTTTTTCCCAACTTTTCTACACCTTAGGGGTCAGCACGCCTACTGGAATCCTTCCTAACTTGCTGTCCTATTTGATTCTTGAGTTCTTTTCTTATTTTATATCCCCTAAGCTGTCCTTCGGGTTAACTAATATATAAAAGATATGTTGGATAGGCAAGACAACTCTTAAACCTATCACAACTTGCCTTGGTTGAAGAAGACAACTCTTGACTTCAACCTAAGCTCTTAAGCAAGGTAGACAACTCTTTCACCTTGTCTTAAGCCCAAGTTATCTCAAGACAACTCTTAAAAGATAACTGAATTATAAACAATAATAGAAGCAAGAATGCAAACCTTGCCACACCCGCCGATGTATTTAGGTCACTCTTGGAAGTTCATCCTGTGCACTGTCGAACATGTCAGATGCCATTGCCGTACCTACGGGGATATTCCGGTTGCTCCTAGAAGTTCATTCCGCATACAGCCGAACACGCCCGATGCATCTGCCGCACCCACCATGATGTTCTAGTCGCTTCTGAATGTTCATCCCGAGCACTGCTGAACGCATCCGATGCAGGTACCGCACCTGCAGGGATGTTCTGGTTGTTCCTGTAAGTTCATCCAACACACTGACAAATGCGCCCGATGCATCTGCCGTCCTGCAGTGATGTTCTGCTCGCTCCTGGATGTTTTTCCTAAGCACTGCCAAATGTGTCTGATATGTCTGCCACACCTGCAGGGATGTTCCAGTTGCTCTAGGAAGTTCATCCCATGCACTGTCCAATGTGCCCGAAGCCTCCACTGCAACCGCATGGCTGTTTCGATCACTCCTAGAAATTCATCCCGCACACTCCCGAATTGTTAGGGTCCCAATTTTTTCCCCAACTTTTCTACACCTTAGGGGTTAGCATACCTACTAAAACCTTGCTAACTTATTATCCCGTTTGATTCTTGAGTTCTTTTCTTATATTTACGTCCCCTAAGCTGTCCTTCAGGTTAACTAATATATAAAAGGATATGTTGGATAGGCAAGACAACTCTTAAACCTATCACAACTTGCCTTGGTTGAAGAAGACAACTCTTAACTTCAACCTAAGCTCTTAAGCAAGGAAGACAACTCTTAACCTTGTCTTAAGCCTAAGTTATCTCAAGACAACTCTTAAAAGATAACCGAAAATATAAACAAGAATGGAAGCAAGAATGCTAACCTTGATTCTTGATTAATGAATGAGAAATATACAAAATTTGGAGCATATCTCCTCCTCACAAATAATGGGCTGTATTTATAGTCCTAAGACAGCCTTATCCTAATTCAACTAGTACTTAGGTTCCTTATCCACTTAGGATATGTTTTCCTAAGTCAACAAGCTTTTCTTAGTCAACTAAAACATTATCAAGATAGACCTTATCCCATTGTTTCCTAATCCTACTAGGATTCTTGGTCTTTCTTGAATTCTTACTAGACTAGAATTCCTATTTTGACAAAGTCTTTTTGTCCTTACCTTATCTTCTCTCCTACAGCTGCTAAACTTCTTCTTACTGTTTCCTTCTTGGATTAAAGCTTTCGTTATTGGCTCGTACTTCCTCTCCAAGACTTCTCTTTGGCATGGTCATCTTGCTACTGCTGAAGTTCTTAACACCATCAATCTCCTTCTCCTGCTAGGATTGCTTTATCCGTGTCCTGCCAATGCTGGTCTTCTTCTTGGCTTGGATTTTGCTAATCAATTAGGACTGAGTCAGATCCTGGCCGTGCTTCCCTGCTTGGTGTGTGCAGGCTTGTTGTGGGCACATTCTGAACTATTTCTGCCTCTCTTGCTACTTGGCGCCTTGTGCGCATTCTCTCATGCTCCCTTTGCTTCCTAAGGTCCTCATGCTCCCTTAGCAATGTGCAGGAAGAACATCCGGCAGTGACCGCAACATCCCTGCAGCCGCAGCAGAGGCTTCAGGCATTTTGGGCAGTGCACGCAATGAACATTGGGGAGTGGCAGGAACATCCCCGTGGGAGTGGCAGAGACATTGTGCATGGGACAAACTTTTGGGAGTGACTGGAAAATCCCTACAGGCATGGCAGCAGCATTGGACACATTTGGCAATGTGTAGGTCGAACTTCTGAGAACAACCAGAACATCCCTGCAGGCGTCGCAGAGGCTTCAGGCGCGTTGGGCAGTGCATGGGACTAACTTTTGGGAGCGACCAGAATATCCCGGTGGGAGCGGCAGACGCGTTGAGCATGTTCTTGTTAAGGACCTTAGGAGCAAAGGGAGCGTAAGAGAATGCAAGCAAGGCGCCAGGCAGCAAGAGAGGCAACACCAGGCCAGCAAGTGCGCACAACAAGCTTGCAGGCAGCACAACAAGCTTGCAGGCAGCAAGAAGTGAAGCACGGCCTGGTTCTGACTCAGTCCTAAGTGATTGTGGAAAGCCAAGCCAAGAAGAAGATCAGCATTGGCAGGACAGGCATGCATCAATTCGAGTAGAAGAAGAAGAGTGACGACGTGAAGAAGTCCAGTAGCAGCAGGATGTCTTGGCAAGTTTACTTCAGCAAGAGGACCACGCCAAGGAGAAGTCATAGAGAGGAAGGACAACACAACAGAAGTTCTAATCGAAGAAGGAAATGACAAGGAGAAGTTCAGCAGCTGTAGGAGAAAAGATAAGATAAGGATGGAAAGATTTAGTCAAAATAGGAATTCTAGTCTAACTAGGAATTCAAGAAAGACCAAGAATCCTAGTAGGATTAGGAAACAGTGGGATAAGGTCTATCTTGATAATGTTTTAGTTGACTTAGAAAAGCTTGTTAACTTAGGAAAACATATCCTAAGTGGATAAGGAACCTAAGTACTAGTTCAATTAGGATAAGACTGTCTTAGGACTATAAATACAACCCATTATTTGTAAGGAGGACATATGCTCCGAATTTTGTTATTTCTCATTCAATAATCAAGAATCAAGGTTAGCATTCTTGCTTACTTTCTTGTTTATATTTTTGGTTATCTTTTAAGAGTTGTCTTGAGATAACTTGGGCTTAAGTCAAGGTTAAGAGTTGTCTTCCTTGCTTAAGAGCTAAGGTTGAAGTTAAGAGTTGTCTTCTTCAACCAAGGCAAGTTGTGATAGGTTTAAGAGTTGTCTTGCCTATCCAACATATCCTTATATATATTAGTTAAGCCGAAGGACAGCTTAGAGGGACTAAATATAAGAAAAGAACTCAAGAATCAAACGGGACAGCAAGTTAGGAAGGATTTCAGTAGTCATACTAACCCCTAAGGTGTAGAAAAGTTAGGGAAAAAATCGGGACCCTAACAAATTGGTGCTTTTGTTGAGAGATCAACACAATCAGCAGTTGAAAGGTAGCATGATTATCCCAATAAATTAATGCTCTAGTTGAGACAACAGCACAGACACTAGACAATTGCAAGGCATCGAGGTTACCATGTCATCTCGGCAACATTTACCCACACCACAGGAACAGATCGGGGAAGAGTTCTCAGTCACCAACCGCAGAAGAATGCTTGCCTTTGAGAGGAACCAGAATGCGATCATTGACTAGGTAGGTGATATCAAACACCAACCATCATCTATCATTCATTCTCTTGAACAATTGAAAAGAGACACACCCTGAGTGGCCGAAAAAAAGTCCAAACCAAGTAGGGAAGAAACAGCCACCTACCACGAACTTCTAGGAGCGGCCAGAACATCTCTGCGGGCTTGGCAGTGGCATTGAGTGCATTTGGTCAGGCATGGGACAAACTTTTGGGTGTGACCAAAACATTGCTGCAGGCGCAGCAGAGGTGTCGAGCACACTCGGCAGTCTGCAGGGACAAACTTTTGGGAGCGATCAGAACATCCCTAGGGCGCATGGAGGCATCAGCTATGTTGGTTATTGAGTGGGACAAACTTGGGGACAGAAACAAAAAATATCCCTGTTGGTGCAGTAGCAGTGTCAAGCGCATGTGGCAGTGCACAGGACAAACTTCTGGGAGCGACCAAAACATCCCCGCAAGCATGGCAAAGGCATTGGGCGTATTCAGAAGTGCATGGATGAACTTACGAAGCGACCAGAACATCCCCGTGGGTGTGGCAGCAGTGTTGGGCGCATTCATGTTGAGGACCTTAAGTTAGGCAAAGGGAGCATGAGCGAATGCGAGCAAGGCGCCAAGCAGCAAGAGATGCAGAAATAGGCCAAAATGTGCGCGCACCAAGCCTGCACGCAGCAAGGAATGAAGCACGGCCAGCTTTTGACTAGTCCTAATTGATTGCAGAAATCCAAGCCAAGAAGAAAATCAGCATTGGCAGGACACGCATGAAGTAATCGGAGCAGGAGAAGGAGATTGACGGCATGAAGAACTCCAGTAGCAGCAGTACGTCATGGCATTTTCTACTTCAATAAGATGCTCATGTCAAGGAGGAGTCTTGGAATGAAGACCCATATGAATCTAATCCCAAAAGGAAATGGAAAGAAGAAGTTCAACAGCTGTAGGAGAGGAGATAAGATAAGGACAAAAAGACTTTGTCAAAATAGAAATTCTAGTCTAAGTAGGAATTCAAGAAAGACCAAGAATCCTAGTAGGATTAGGAAATAATGGGATAAGGTCTATCTTGATAATGTTTTAGTTGCTTAGAAAACTTGTTACTTAGGAAAACATATCCTAAGTGGATAAGGAACCTAAGTACTAGTTGAAATTAGGATAAGGCTATCTTAGGACTATAAATACAGCCCATTATTTGTGAGGAGGACATATACTCCGAATTTTGTTATTTCTCATTCAGTAATCAAGAATCAAGCTTTGGCATTCTTGCTTATATTCTTGTTTATATTTTTGGTTATCTTTTAAGAGTTGTCTTGAGATAACTTGGGCTTAAGACAAGGTTAAGAGTTGTCTTCCTTGCTTAAGAGCATAGGTTGAAGTCAAGAGTTGTCTTCTTCAACCAAGGCAAGTTGTGATAGGTTTAAGAGTTGTCTTGCCTATCCAACATATCTTTATATATTAGTTAATCCCGAAGGACAGCTTAAGGGGATGAAAATCCAAGAAAAGAACTTAAGAATCAAATGGGACACTAAGTTAAGAAGGTTTTTAGTAGGCGTGCTGACCCTCTAAGGTGTAGAAAATTTAGGAAAAAAATAAAGACTTGATGGAAATGCAAGCATTAGAGATGGTACTGTGTATTCTAACACATCTCAAGAAACTTTACACATTTGTAAAGGTTCAGTTACATGAGCAAAAGCAAAGAAATTAAAGGCAACCTTGAATGTGTTTATTGAAGATACATGGAGGAAGCAAAGTTTGCCTGGAGATATCACTAAGCCGTTAAGCTTGGAACATAATCAAAGCCCTATCAACATGATCAAGCATATCAAGAAGATTTTACTAGCTAATTATGTCCAAAGCCCATAAATTAGCGACTTCACGTTTATTTAGTTGTAATGAGCTAAAACAATTATTACTAAGCCCAATTTAGGTTTGTTTTAATTTATCCTAAGTTGAGAAGTCAACACAATCACCAGTTGAGAGGTAGCATGATCACCTCAACAGATTAGTCTTCTAGTTGAGACATCAGCACAAACAACAGTCAATTGCAAGGCATCACGGTTACCATGTCATCTAGGCAAATTCACCCGTACCATAGGAATAGACTAAGGAAGACTTCTCAGTCACCAACCGCAAAAGAATCTTTGGCTTGGAGAGAAACCAGAATGCAATCAATGACCAGGTAGGTGATATCAAACACCAACTATCATCTATCATTCATTCTCTTGAACAATTGAAGTAAGATACACCCCGAGTGGCTAGAAAACAAGTCCAAACCGAGCAGGGCAGAAACAGCCACCTACCACAAATGTGTAAAAGGCTTCAATCAGAAATCACATGGCACCAAGTGTATGAGGAAGATTCTGACCAAATGAACACCCACCCCATGATCGCTATAATGAGTAAAGCGATGATGCGGAAGTGATGGGCAGAAGGTCCACATCATGGCAACCAAGAAGGGTGCGCAATCACCCTGAGGCAGAACCATGGCGCACTAAAAGGAGGAAGGATTGGAACTATGACAACCCAAGCCATTACACACGGCATAGGGTAAAAATTAAATTCCCTACCTTTTAGAAAGAAGATCCAACCGAATGGATCTCTAAGGCTGAATTTTACTTTGGAAAACAAGGTATTGAAAGAGGTGAAAGGGTTGATTTTGCATCCTATCACCTATATGGGAGAGCCAATCGATGGTGGTATTGGCTTAAGGCCACCTATGGCGAAGAAGGAAGAAGGATAGGCTGGACAAGGTTCATACAAGATTTAGTGAACATATTTGGTCCATCTAGCATGACTAACTATAAGGGACAATTTGCCAAGATAAGGCAAGAGGGATCTCTAGAAAGCTACCTTGAAGAATTGGAGAGGTGGCCTTATACCTTGGCTAAGCTGAGAAGTGAAGATGAGGGATCCAAACTCTCTCACTCAGTGCATTTAGTTGGCAAGACTCATCAATGATGAGAGAAGCATCACCCGCAGCACAACCAAGGTCATCAAACCCTCGGACAAATTAGGTAAAGCATCCTCATCAAGTAAGATAGTACCACAAAAAAAAGACCCTCTCAAACTATCCACCAAAGAAATCAACAAGAGAATAGAAAGAGGCTTATATTTTAGGTGCAATGATAAGTGGCAAGTTGGCCACAAGTGCAAGTAGAGACAGAACACTTCCCTAATAATGCAGAAGAGGCAAAATCAACTTGCATGCAATAGGGGTAACCACCAAGCCTACTGCCATGACTTCAGCTATGTCCAAAAAGGATTGCACCTTTTGAGGTAAGAGTGGCAAGCGGACAAAAGCTCAAGTGCACACATGTGTTCTAGGCAGTAGCAATGTAGATTCAAGGAGTCAAAATAGAGCCAGAACTGCATGTTTTAGCCCTAGCAAGTCTTGATGTGGTTTTAGGTAATGTTTGGCTTAAAACGATAGGCAAGATAATGTTCGACTACGAATCCATGGCCATGCACTTCCAATGGAAGGGAAGGGACTGCACGTGGGAGGCATCCACCACCAATGCAGCGCATCATTGTGAGGTAAGTACCCTTGAATGACTATACAAAAAAAAGGGCACAATGTTTTGTGGTTCTCTTGGCCACAAAGGAGGAAAACACAACCAAACATCATACACATGAAGACATACCATCAGCAGTAAGGAACCTACTGGAGCAATTTAGAGATGTCTTAGGAGAGCCACAAGGACGGTGACCCTTAAGAAATTACGACCATGCCATCCCATTAATCGACAAAACCAAGGCGATTAATGTAGCACCTTACCAGTATGCACACTTCCAAAAGAACAAGATCGAAAGACAAGTGGAAGAGATGCTACAGCAAGGTATTATCCGACCTAGCACTTCCCTTTTTCTTCTCCTATTCTCACTTGTTAGGAAGAAAGATGAAACTTGGAGGTTTTGCACCGATTATCTGGCATTCAACCAAGCTACTGTCAAGGATCATTTTTCGATCCCAACAATTGATGATATGCTGGACGAGTTACATGGAGCAAAGTCATTCACGAAGCTGGATCTTAAGGCCGGATATCATCAAATTTGCATGAAAGAAGAAAGTGTGTAGAAGACCGCATTTATGACTCATAGTGGACACTATGAGTACCTAGTCATGCCTTTCGAACTATGCAACACACCCTCCACCTTTCAAGCAGCCATGAACGACATCTTCAAACCCTTATTTGTGCAGGTTTGTGTTAGTTTTCTTTGATGACATTTTGGTCTATTCCAAGAACCATGATGATCATATAGAACACTTAGCAAAAGTGCTAGAGGTGTTAAGAAGAAATCACTTCGTTATCAAGCCATCCAATTGCACGTTCATGCAAGAGGAGCTTGAATACCTCGGTCACATCATATCCGAAGATGGAGTGAAGGTAGACCAACGGAAAATAGGAGCCATGCAAACATGGCCAACTCCTAAGAATGTCACAAAACTTAGAGGATTTCTAGGCTTTAACAGGCTACTACGCCAATTTGTTCACAAATACTGCACCATAGCAAAACCATTGATGGATTTGCTGAAGAAGGACAGATTCCTATGGACAGAGAAGAGTGAAGATGCATTCAAGTTGTTAAAGCAAGCCATGTGTGAGACCCTAGTGTTAGCACTGCCCGACTTCAACCAAACCTTGAAGCTTCACACCGACACATGTCAAGATTGAATAGGTGCTGTCCTAAGTCAAGCCGAAGACCTATAGCATACATGAGCAGAGTCTTAGAGCCATGAAGAAGGAATGGTCAATATATGCTAAGGAGATGTTGGCCATCATCCATGCAGTTAAGGTATGGTAACCTTATCTTATTTGGAGGTATGGTATCAGAGCAAAACACATCTAAGAAAGAATAGTTAAGCCTTTATGATTAAGCAAATCATCCTGAAAACTTGAGATAGGTTGGAAAAACTTTAATAGAGGTAAGCTGAAGTACTAGGCAGAAGCTTGGAAGCTGATAAGTCCTAGGTGTAAGTGAAAACTTGCGGAGTCTATTAACCTAATATCATGACCAGTAAGGAAGATGAGGTACTTCATAGGCTAGACTATTTAAACTTAGAAACAGGAGGATATCATAGGAAGAGGACTGTAGATAATATAAATTTAGTTTGTTTTTCACAAGAAAAGAATAAGCACATATTTCACTCTGAAGATCCACATCTGAAACACTATTTCTGATGTTTGTTATCATCTTTTACACAACCAAATAGCAATTAGTCAATCACAAAATATAATATTTAAATCATATTTAAATATTTTACAAAAACAACGAATTAAAATTGATAGTTTAATAGAAAATATTAAATTAATGCATAATAATTTTATTGGACAAAGTAGTAAACCAATTAGAAAATTAGATAAAAACATAATAGAAAAATTAGAACAGATTGAATTAAAAATAAATATGGTAGATAAAAAGGTATCAACTTTAACAGAATGAGTATAGAAAAAGATCTTTTTATTTAAAGAATTTAGAAACTATTGAAAATGAAATAGTAAGTCTAGCCATAGGATTTAGTGGAGACTCTAAATAGCTTAGGATCTGTAGCAGGAGTCCCATATAAAACCATTATAAGACAAAATAATACTATAATCTCATTATTATTAGAAATTAATAAAAAAACTAGTAGCCTTAGAATATAGTTTAGAAAAATTCTCTAACAAAAATCAAGACCCTCTTTTTATAAAAACAGTAGAAAATATTAATGAACAATTAGCTAATTTATCCTTAGGAACCAAACCAGTAGTAGGAAAAACATCAGGAAAAATGTTAGTATGGAAAAAATGGGAATAAATTATGTCTCTTAGAAGAAGCAATACAACTACTAGTATAGATAGACAAGGTAATATAACTCAGAAATGAAGAAACACGTAGAAATAGTACAAGTATAGAAAGACCATATACATTATTAGACAGAATATTAAGAAGACAGGATAGAGAAGGAAATAATAATATAAGATTAGAAGAAGTCATAGATCTAGAAAGAAATCTAGATTTATATAATCAGAATCAATTAAGATTATTAAACCCTAGAACATTATATAATGTAGGAATAACAGAATTTAGAGCTTCTTTAATAAAAGTATCAACAGAACAACAGATTAGTGTAGTAGATGGTCAAACTAAAACCATAGATATAGTAAATAGAGAAACAATTAGAAAATTAAAATTAGAAGGAAAAAGATTAGTACATTTTGGACTAATAGTAATAGGAGTAAAAGGATTAACCAGAATAGGAGTAGGAACTAAGGTATTAATTGTATTGTTAGATACTAGTTGGATAAAAAACATGTCCAAGGCAGTATTAGGAACAATAGAAGTAGATATGAATAGCAATACAGGATTATTTTATTATTCACCAAATATACTAAAATCTATAAATGATCTAGAAAAATTAAAAATAGGAATACAAACAAAAGGGTATGAAGATTATGAAGGAGATAATCTAAACATTACAATAGGATATTTAGGAAGGGCTAGTAATAAATCTGGAAATAGGTATAAGGTAAACACGGATACTATAATAAATGGTTTATCAACTAGAGGAGTTAGAATGATAAGACCAGAAATAATAGATCCTACTAGATTAGCAGGATTAGGATGGAATTTACAAAAATTTGTAGAATAAATACTAGAAAAACAGTATTAGTACCAGAAAGTAGTTCTATATATGTAGATTTAGATGGAAATCAAAGTATAAGGTTTGATAATTTTATAGAACAGAGAAATATAGGAAATTCAGAATTAGATAGTGATGAAGAATCTATAGAACAAAATATACCTACTGTAGGAAGAAATTAAAAATGTCATTAAATACGGATATTAATTCACATAGACAGATAATTAATGCTTTACTTAGAATAAACTTAGAAAGTAGAATAAATATAGCAGCATTTAGAAATATATTAGTACTGAAATAGAAAGGTTAGAAGAAAGATTAGAACATATAACATTAGATAATATGTTTAGATATAGAATAGAGGTAAGATTAACATTATTAAAGACAATAGAAAATTGGTTGAAACATAGTCTTGTAGCACCTAGATTATAAAATGACAGAAACACAAAAAATAAGAGAATTATATAGTAAATACCCAGATTATGACTGGACAGTAGATTTTTTAGAAATTCCAGATCTAGATGATTGTAGTTTATACATAGATATGGTATATGGAGATGAGTATCCCCAGAGTAGGAGGTAAAAAGATTAAAAAATATGAAATTGTAGAAAATATAAAAGATGTAGAAATTAGTAATTAGGCAAGATATAAAAATAAATGAAGAAAAAATAGAAGACAAAATAATAGAAACAGAAGATATAGATTTATTAGAAATTCTTAGAAATGGAATAAATACAGAAGACTATATTTTACCAATGGAAGAAGTAAATATTCCAAAATATGATGATTATATAGAAGATAGGATATTAGCCAGTACTTCTTCTGGAGTAGTAGAAGGACCAGGAAGCCTACCTCCAATAGAAATGCCACCTACTAGAACTTTTCCTGGAGCAGATAGCCAACCTACAAGAACAATATGTATGCCAGAAATAAAAGGTAAAGGATATAGTAGAAAATTTCCATATGAACAAGTAACATTACCATCAGCATTAGCAAATAGTGGAAGTATGTTAGTATTAAGTAATTATCATCCCCAATTATGGGAAGAAGTAATAGCTAAGTGGGAATCTAGTACCATACTACATCTCAGTACTTTTAATTTTATAGATAATCAAGAAAAGGTAAATTATGTAGAAAATTTATTAGGAGAAGTAGCAAAATTATATTTTCAATCATGGAAAAAAGACCATAATAATGCGTATAGAGTATTAGTAGCAATGCAGATATAACAGAAAACATAACTAGTCAAATTAGACAAATGATTTTAGGGTATGATCAATATAGAGGAAATACAGAAATGCAGAATAGGGCACTACAAGATCTAGAAAGATTACATATAGACAATATGACACAGATAAAGGATTTTAGTAATGAATACCTTAATTTAGCAAGCAAAACTGGTAAAGCATTCACTGATAATCAATTAAGTAATAAATATTTTTTAAAAATGCCCCTTCCTTTTAATACAATATTAGCAGAAGAGTGGAATAAGAAACATGGTAATACATTTCAGATAGGAATAGCACCTAGAATAATATTTACTTTTGAATACTTAAAAAATCAGTGTATAATAAATGAAGTAGCTAGACAAGTAAAAAGTTATAATTATTGTAAAAATGTATATATACCTGGAATATATAAACAGGATAAAAGAAAGAAGTACTTTAGAAAAGCTATTAATTATAGAAAAGGAATACCTAGGAAAAATCATATAAGTAAATTTAAAAATAAAAAACCACCCATTAAAAAATGTAAATGTTTTATTTGTGGACAAATAGGACACTATGCTAGAGAATGTAAAAATAAAAGAGGAGACTTAGAAAGAATGGCAGTATATAAAGAATTAGAATTAGAAGATGAGTTTGATATAATTAGTATAAATGGAAGTGAAAATAGTAATGATAGTGATGTATTAAGTATATGTGACAATAATGAAGAATTAGAAAATCAGAATAACTTTGAAGAACAACTAAAATTATTAAAAATATGAGTTGGATGGTAGAAAAAGAGTTACCAATAGTATGTAGGGAATATAATCATAATTGGGAAAATACATATAGAGAAAAATATTTTTTTTGTAATATGATAATTGTAAAAAATGTGAAAAGTGTAACCTAGTATGTTGTCCTATGGACATAGCAAGATTTGGAGAAATAGTAGAGTATGAAGATGAAATTAAAAAAGAAGAACTTAAAATAAATAAAAAAGATGATAAGGATATATAATTTTTAAAAATAGAAAATAATTATTTAAAGGAAAAAGTAAATAAATTAGAAAAAGAATTATCAGAGTTAAAATTAGAAAAAGATTTGGAAATAAGTAGGTTAGAACAAAAGATAATAGATTTAGAAAAAGATACTAAATTAAAACAATTAGCAGACGAAGAAGAATTAGAAATAATAGCTAGCAATACCATAAGACCAGCTAGTATGATTAATAATTTATTAAATTGCAAAGTAGCCATAGAAGTAAATAATAAACAATATAGCTTAAATGCTATTATAGATACATGAGCTAGTAAGTGTGCTTTAGATTATAGAGCTTTACCTAGAGAATGTTTTGAAAAGTTACCAGCATCAATAAAAATAGCAGGAATAAATAGTATAACAGAAAGTACTTTAAAAGTGAAAAACAGGAAGCTTTTTAATTTTTAAAACCCAAAAATACTTATTACCCTTCTGTTATGTACTACCCTTACAAATTCATGATAGGACTCAATTAATTATAGGAATGAATTTTATCTATAGCATGCAAGGAGGAATAACAATAGAAAATAGCAAAGTGACTTTCTTCAAAAAGACAGAAACTATAGATACATCTCCTATAAGTAGACCAGTAGATATTAAAATTTTCGAAGAACAAGAAGAATGTAATAAAATAGAAGTAGAAGATTTCTTAGAAACTGATGTAATTTTATATAACTATGGGAATTTAGGATCAAATTATAAAACGTATTTAGAACCTTTAATGAAAAGATTAGAAGATTTATCAGTAATAGGGGAAAATCCATTAGCATTATGGAGTCGAAATAAAATTACTTGTAAATTAGATATAATAAATCCAGATTTAACTATACAAGATAAACCAATAATACCAGATCCAAGAACTAAGGTAGAATATACTAAACATATAGAAGAGCTATTAAAAGGAAAATTAATCAGACACTCTAATAGTAGACATAGAACAGCTGCCTTTATAGTCCAAAAACATAGTGAAATAATTAGAGGTAAAAGTAGAATGGTATTTAATTATAAAAGATTAAATGATAATACATATAAAGACCAATACACTTTACCAGGAATAGACTATTTATTATTAAAAATAAAAGATAAAGAAGTATATAGTAAATTTGATTTAAAGTCTGGATTTCATCAAGTAGCAATGCATCCTGATAGCATAGAATGGACAGCCTTTTACTTCACCTTTAGGACAATATGAATAGTTAGTTATGCCTTTTGGATTAAAAAATGCCCTAGTATATTTCAAAGAAAAATGGATAACATATTTAGACATTTAGATGATCATATAATTTGCTATATTGATGATATATTAATATTTAGTGATAATATAATACAACATATACAGCATTTAAAACAATTTTTTGATATTTGTGAAAAAGAAGGATTAATATTATCAAAAACAAAACTAAAATTAGGACAATCTAGAATAGAATTTTTAGGATTAGAAATAGGGAAAGGCATAATAAAATTACAACCTCATATAATTAAGAAAATAGTAGATTTTAATGAAGAAATTAATACTAAAAAGGAGTTAGAAAGCTTTTTAGGATTATTGAATTATACTAGAAATTATGTCCCTAATTTAGGAAAATTAACAGGACCTTTTTATAATAAGTTAAAGATAGGAGGAGTAATTAGCTTTAACAATGAAGATAAGAAACTGCTTAGACAAATTAAAAATATAATAAAAGAATTATCTCCAAAAAATAGTTATATAATCATAGAAACAGATGGTAGTCTAGAAGGTTGGGGAGGCATATTAAAATGGAAACCTAATAAAGAAGATCCAAGAAATTCAGAAAAATTAAGTAGATATACTAGTGGAAAATATAAAACTAAAGTAACAAGTATTGATGCAGAAATATTAGCTTGTATAAATACTTTAGAAAAATTTAAAATTTTCATTTTTGATAAATTAGAATATACATTAAGAACAGATTGTAATGCAATAGTCAAATTCTATAATAAAATAAATTCTAGTAAGTTAAGTACTAATAGATGGATAAAGTTCATAGATTATTTAAAAATAACAGGAGTAGAATGTAAAATAGAACATGTAAAAGCCAATGAGAATTTTTTAGCAGATAAATTGTCTAGAATAATTAGCAATGATACATTGTGATACATTATAAACATGTAAAAAGTAGTCATATAGTAATTTAGTAATTTAGAAAAAATATCCAAGTAGAAAGATAAATTTATAGTGGCTTTTTACAAAATTCTATTTTGTGGTGGATACCGACGCAAGTCAGGAGTCCACTAAGACCACTAACATATTGTTCATAAAACTAATTATTTTTTTTATGCAGCAATGGCAGGAACATCCCAAAACCCTACTTCTTTCTTTTTTGGACCCTTTGCTTTAGCCACCTTCCCTCAAGGCACAAATCTCTCTTTCAGGGCAAAAGCCCAACTAAGGCCTGAACAGAAATGTTTGGTGGATAACTTGTGGAATTCCAACCCAAGATCTAAGCCTGAAATTATTCATGCCTTATGTTGTTATATGGACCTAAAAAATAAAGAGGAAAACCTAAAGTCCATGTTATTACCAGTTCAGCATATGGACCTCTCCCCTCAAACTCCGCACATGCTCCAAAATGAGGTACACATGTTAAAAAATGAATTGAGCTCAAAAAATGAGAGGATAAAAGAAATGAGTGAAAAAATACAGAAATTAGAAGAAGAGCTCAAAGAGAAAAAACAAAAAGAAAAAGAGGTCATAAATTATTTTGAAAAAGAAGAGAGAGAGAAAAAGCAAAAAATGATGACTCTTCCCTACTTTAGGACCATATCTTGAAAAGAAAATTCTCTTCTATCTCTTTTCTGAAAATATAGCAATATGATATATTATCAGGAGAAGATGAGGAGCTTGGTACTTCAAAGGGAAAAATGATGTCTTAGGGATTAATGCTTTATACTACCAGACAAAAAAGCATGAAGAGTCAAAAGCATGTGATTGTGAAGAAGGGTTTGTCTTCTACCGGATGACCATATTCTTGAGGCTATGGGAACCACAACTTGAAAAAATTTATGGCTTCAAGAGAATGATGGAAATGGGGTATGTCTACAGAATTATTATCACCAAACCTGAACAAGTCAGGAAATTTGTAGAACCCTATTCATGGAGGTTAGCACATGTGCTCTATATTCTTTTCGAAAAAGATAAATGCCCTTCTGGGTATATTAACTTAAAGGTTAGAGCCATCCCTGCTACCTATAACAATGGTTATCCTGAAGAAGCAAGATCAGAAATTCTCATAGAATGCTGCCCTTTTTCCAAACCAGCTCTGGTTTCTTTTCCCTCTGATTACATCCCACAGTGTTCTGCTTCTACAGATGAATGTATAAGTAGGGCAAGAACTCTCTTACAAGCAATCTAGCACCACAATACATGGGCGTATCAATCTTCTCTGGTATTTGAAGAAAGGAATCTTAAGGTTTTCTATTCACAAACAAAGTGTTATGTTCCTTTTCTCAGCCATATCATGGAGGATCCTGTTAAAATGCTTCATTACCAACAAGTCCATGCTGGAGCTAATTTCGGGATGATAGGAGATCACAGGAATGCACAAGAAAGTCATTATCCCATGTTGCATGATGGTGATGATGATGACTTGATTGATCTAGATGACTAGCATAATTGGAGAATCTTACAGTTGTCCAACAAAGCGACCAGACAAGCCATTACCAGACAAGCTGCTTTAATTATTATGTTTTATAATTATGTTTGTAACTAGAGTTAATTTTGAAAAAGTAATCATGGTTACTTAACCATGAGAAACTTTTAGCTTGTATATATATGTTTGATTTCATTCAATAAAAGAAGGACGATTCAGAGCAAAAAATCTTCTTCCTCTTAAAAATCTCTCCCAATTCTCTCAAAACAAGCCTTTCAGAGTAAAAAGGTAAACTTCTTTAATCTCTCAACATATTTCAGCAAGGTAGAGAGACTCTCCCTTGTTGATCTTATTCCATAATCCCCAACGCCGTAGATCCTATTCCGGTGGTTGGTTTCTTTTAAAAAACTTGGTAAATTTAGTATTTTGCAAAATTTGATTTTATACAGTAATTGTTAATATAATAGGCTAAAAAACTATACATCAGAAATAGTACTAGGATAATGGATTCAGATGGGTGAAATTATTTTTAAATAAAAATAGTCTCTTCTTCCTCCTCAAAAGCTTCTATAATATCCTAGTAATAGAAAGCCACATCGTAAATTGAGGGTTCTATCCCATTTCCTCGGGGGAAGTTCAACCTCTTTGTACCGTGGTAACTTTGTTCTGTAAATGGATATTAGTGCTACTTCTGATTCTGTACCTCTCCCTAAATTTGAAATTATTTTTAAAAAAAATATTCTCTTCTTCCTTCTCAGAAGCTTCTATAATATCCTAGTAACAGAAAGCCACATCGTAAATTGAGCGTTCTATCCCATGCCTCGGGGAAGTTCAACCTCTTTCAACAACCCTTGAGAAGCCTCATGGAGCAGAAAATTACCACATCGGAGCAGCAAAAGTTCCTAGTCAAATTGTTGGGATATGAATATGAAATAATCTACAAATTGGGCTAGGAAAAGAACGTGGCAGACGCATTGTCCAGAAGCAGTGGAGGTCAAGCATTGTGGACAGCATGTGAACCTAATGACGCATGCCTCACTGCCATCAGCAAAGCAGAGTGGAATGTATGGACAGAAATCAAGGTGGCAATAGAGATTGACCCTCAAAGCCAAGAGCTCACAGAAAAGATCAAGAATTTCTACCCTAAGGTTAGTAAATTCACCCTTAAGAATGGATATATTTGGCACAATCAGTGGGCATATGTACCAAATATACCAGGATTGAGAGGAAAGATCTTGAATCACCCACAACTCACAGGAAGGAGGACATTCAAGATGGTTCTGTACTTACATGCAGATCAAGCTATTCTTTTAGTGGGAAGGACTTAAAGGCTGAGATCAAAAAGCTAGTTCGAGAATGTGATGTTTGTCAGCGCACCAAACCAGAAGGTGGCAAGACAAAGGGGTTATTACAGCCTTTACCAATACCAGAACATCCTCATAAAAGCAGCCGAGGCATGGGGCGTGTTCGGCTGTGCATGGGACAAACTTTCAAGAATGACCAGAACATCCCCACGGCATTAGACATGTTCGGCATTGCACGGGACGAACTTAAGGGAGAGACCGAAAAATCCTTGCAGGCTCGGCCAAGGCATCAGACGCATTCGACAGTGTGCAGGACAAACCATTGGGATCAACTAGAACATCCCCGTGGGCGCGGCAGCATCATCGGACACTTTCGGCAGTGCACGAGATTACCTTCCAGGAGTGACTGCAAAATCCCTGCAGGCTTGGTAGTGGAGTCGGACGTGCTCGATAGTGCACGGAACGAACTTTCGGGAGCGGCCGGAACATCCCTGTAGGTGCAGCAGAGGCACGAGGTGGTTTGGTAGCACATGGGACAAACTTTCAGGAGTGACCAGAACATCCCCATGGGTGCGGAAGCAGCATTGGATATGTTCAGCAGTGGGTGGGATGAACTTCGGGAGTGACTGGAACATCCCTGTGGGCGTAGCAGAGGCATCTGGCGCACTTGGTGTTGTGCGGCACAAACTTCTGGGGCTACCAGAACATCACAAAGGGTGCGGCAGAGGTGCCGAGCCCATTCAGTAGTGGGCGGGATGAACTTCTGGGAGCAACCGGTATATCCCTGCCAGCACGGCAGCAGTGTCGGACACGTGTGATAATGCGCGGGACAAACATCTGGGAGTGACCAAAACATCCCCACGGGTGTGGCAAGAAGGTCAGGCGTGTACGACAGTGTGCAGGACATACTTCCAGGAGTGACTAGTACATCCCCGCGGGTATGGCATTGACATAGGGCTTGTTCGACAGTGCGCAGGATGAACTTCTAAGAGTGACTAGAACATCCCCTCAGGCGTGGCAATGGTGTTGGACACGTTTGGCAGTGCGCAGAATGAATGTCTAGGAGTGACCGCAACATCCCTGTGGGCGCGGCAGAGGAACTGTGCATGTTCGGCAGTGCCTGGGCTGAACTTCCGGAAGCGACTGGAACATCTCCTTGGCCATGGCAGAGGCATCGAGCGCATTCAGCAGCGTGCGGGACGAACTTCAGGGACCGACCAAAGTGTCCCCGTGGGCACTGTAGAGTTGTCAGGTGTGTTCAGCAGTGCGCGCGACCAACTTCTAGGAAGTGACTGGAACTTTGCCGCGAGCGCGGCATTGGCATCGGGTGCGTTCGGCAGTGTGCGGGATGAACTTTTAAGAGCGACCAAAACATCCACCCAAGCATGGAAGTAGCATCGGCACTTTAGGCAGTGTGCAGGACGATCTTCTGGGAGTAATCGGAACATCCCCGTAGGCGCGGCATCAGCATCACACAAGTTCAGCAGTGCACAGGACAAACTTCTAGGAGCATCCAAAACATCACAGCGGATACGGCAAAAGCGTCAGGCACATTCGACAGTGCATGGGACAAACTGCCAGGAGCAACCAGAAGATCCCCAGGGGCATGGCAGTGGCATCGGACATGTTAGGCAATACATGGGATGAACTTCCGGGAACGACCAGAACATCCCTACAGGTGCGTCAGATGCTTTGGGTGCATTGGGCAGTGCACAGGACAAACTTCCAGGAGGAATGAAACATCACTGCAGGCATGGAAGAGGCATCAGGCGTGTTTGGCCGTGCGGGGAATGAATTTCAGGGAGCGACCAAAACAACCCCACAGGCGCGGCAGCTACGTCGGGCGCGTTTGGCAGTGCATGGGAGGAACTTACGGGAGCAACCGGATGGTAGAGGCGTCGAGCACGTTCAGCCATGTGCAGGGCAAACTTCCGGGAGCAACTGATAAATCCCAGTGGGCTTGGCAAAGGCGTCAGTTGGGTTCACTAGTGCACCGGGCGAACTTCCACTAGTGACTGGAACATTCCTGACGGCACTGCAGACGTGCCAAGCGCATTCGGGCATGCACTGGATGAACTTTCAGGAGTGACTGAAAGATCCCAGTAGGCTTGGTAGAGGCATCAGACATGCTCTGCAGTGCTCCTGTCGAACTTCCAGGAGTGATCGAAACATCCCCGCTGGCACGGCAAAAGCATCGGGTGCGTTTGGCAGTGCGCAAGACAAACTTCCAGGGGCAACCAGAAAAATACTGCAGGCTCAGCAGAGGCATTGTCAGGTTTGGCAGTGCTCAGGACCAACTTTTGGGAGTGACTAGAACATCCCTATACGAGCGGCAGACGCATCGAGTGCGTTTGACATTGCACCGGATGAACTTCATCGAGCAACCTAAACATCTCGTGGGCGTGGCAACAGCATTGGACACGTTCAGCAGTGCATGGAAAGAACTTCTGGTGGCAACAAGAACATCCCTGCAGGCATGGCAGATTCTTCAGGGGCGTTGAGCAGTGTGTTCAGCAATGCTCGGATCGAACTTCTGGGAGCGACAAGAGCATCCCCGTGGGCGTGGCAGAGTCTTAAGGGGCATTGAGCAGTGTGCGATGAACTTCTGGGAGTGACCTGAACATCTCCCCAGGCTACATAGTGGTGTCGGGCATGTTCAGCAGTGCATGGGTGAACTTCCGAGGGCGACCTGAACATTCCCGCCAGCTAAACAGCAGCGTTGGGTGCATTCAGCATTGCAGAGTTGAATTTCCGGGGGCAACAAGAACATCCCCGTAGGCACAGCAAAGACTTCGGGCGCATTGGTTAATGCATGGGGTGAACTTCAGGAGCGACTGGAAAATCCAAGTAGGCTTGGCAGAGGCATCAGAGGCGTTCAGCAGTACTCAGGACAAACTTCTGGGAAAGACCGTAACATACGTCCACAGTGATGTTCTGGTCACTCTCGAAAGTTCATCCCGTGCACTGCAGAACACACCTGAAGCCTCAGATGGGCCCGTGGGGATGTTCGGTCACTCCCGGAAGTTCATACTGAGCACTGCCGAGCGTGTCTTACGCCATTGCCGAGCATGCGGGGATATTCCTGTCTCTCCTGGAAGTTCATCCCACATGCTGCTGAATGCACCCGATGCCACTGCTGTGCCCAATGGGATGTTTCGGTCGCACTCAGAAGTTCGTCCAGCGGATGCCAAACGTGCCTGATGCCTCTGCCGAGCATGTGAGATTTCATGGTAACTCCTTAAAATTCATAGCGCGCACTGCCAAATGGGCTGGAAGTAGCTACCACGTCTGTGGGGATGTTAGGGTTGCTCCCAAAAGTTCATCCAGTGCATTGGACAGGGATGTTTTGGTCACTACCAGGAGTTCTCTCGTGCACTGCCCAACGCACCTGTAGCCTCCGATGCGCCTGCAGTGATGTTCCTTTCACTCCCAGAAGTTTGTCCTGCACAATGCCAAACGCTCCCTATGCCTCTTAGATTTTCCTGTCGCTTTTGAAAGTTGATATCTCACACTACCGAACATGCCCAACACTGCTGCATCACCTGCGGGTATGTTTCGGTCGCTCTCAGAAGTTCTTCCCAAGCACTGCCAAATGTGTCTGATCCCTCTGCCATGCCCATGCGGATGTTTCGACTGCTCTCAGAAGTTGTCCCACAGACTGCTGAACATGCCTGTGGGGATGTTTCAGTTGCTTCTGAATGTTTTTCCTGCGTACTGACCAATGTGCCTGAAGCATCTTCTGCGCCTGAGGTGATAATCCAGTCGATCCTGGAAATTTGTCCAGCACAACACCAAACGTACTCGATGCCATTGCCGTGCCTGCGGGAATGTTGTGGTTGCTCCTGGAGTTCATCCCGTGTACTAGCTAATGCGCCTGATGCCTCTACCATGCCTATGGGGATGTTCCAATCACCCACGGAAGTTCATCCCGTACACCGCCAAACATGCCCAATGCCCATCCTGCACCCACGGGGATGTTTTGGTTGCTCCCAGAAGCCTCTGCTGCGCCCGCTGGGATGTTCCGGTCACTATTGGAAATTCATCCCGTGCATTGCCCAACGTGCTCGAAGCCTCTATCATGCCTACATATATGTTTCCGGTCGCTTTTAGAAGTTCATCCTGCACACTGCCCAACACGCCCAAAGCCTCAGACTGGTTCAAGGGGATGTTACAGTTGCTTCTGGAAGTTTGTCCTGCACACTACTGAATGCACCCAATGCCTCTGCCGCACCCATGGGGATGTTCCGGTTGCTACAGCAAGTTCGTCCCGTGCACAGCCAAACATGCTCGGCCTGCTGCCGCACCTGCTAGGATGTTTCGGTCGCTCCTGGAAGCTTGTCCCAAGCATTCCGAGCATGCCCAACACCTCTACCACACCTGCAGGGATTTTTTGGGCACTCTCGGCAGGTCATCCCGCGCACTGCCGAATGTGCCCGACACTGCTTCCGCTTCTGCAGGGATGTTCTGTTCACTCCCCAAAGTTCATACCGCGTACTGCCAAGTGCAAATTATGCCTCTGCCATGCCCGCATGGATTTTACGGTCGCTCCTAAAAGTTTTTCCCCCACACTGCCCAACATGCCTGAAGCCTCTTCCACACCCGAGGGGATGTGCCAGTCCATCCAGGAAGTTCATCTAGCACATTGCCAAACGTGTCTGACGCTGTTATGCCCACAGGGAAGTTTCCGGTTGCCCTTGGAAGATTGTCGTGCACATTGCCCAACGTGCCGGAAGCCTCTACCAGGTGTCAGGGGTATGTTTTGGCAGCTCCCAGAAGTTTGTCCTGTGAACTGCCAAACGTGCCTGATGCCTCTGCCACACTGTGGTGATTTTTCGGTCACTCCTGGAAGTTCATCCCATGCACTGCCGAAGGCACCCGAAGCCGCTGGCATGCCCGCGGGGATTTTTTGGTTGCTACCAGAAGTTCATCCCGCACACTACCCAATGTGCCCCGAAGCCTCTGCCGTGCTCGCGGGGATGTTCTGGTTGCTCTCAGAAGTTCGTGCTGAGCACTGCCAAATGCATCCATCACCTCTGCTGAGTGCATGGGGATTTTTTGGTTGCTCATGGAAGCTATTCCTGCACACAGCCAAATGTGCCCGAAGCCACTGCCACTCCCACAGGGATGTTCCATCTAGCACACGGCCGCGTGCATTTTACGGTCAATCATGGAAGTTTGTCACGCACACTAACGGATGCACCCAATTCCTTTGCTGCACCAGCGGGGATGTTCTGATCGCTCCCGAAAGTTTGTCTCTGAGCAATGCCGAACTTGACCCGATGTCGCTGCCCACCCAGGTGTTTCTGGTCGCTCCCAGATGTTTTGCCTCGTGCACTGCCGAAGTTTGCTCGATGCCTCTGCCACGCCTGCGGGGATATTTTGATCACTCCAAGTACTTCGTTTCACACGTTGCCCAACCCACTGGAAGCCACAACCACACCCGGGGAGATGTTCCGGTAGCTCCTAGAAGTTAGTCCTGACCACTTCCGAATTCACCCGACACCGCTGCTGCACTTGCAGGGATGTTCCAGTCATTCTGGTCGGTCCCAGAAGCTCATCCCGTGCACTGCCAAAAGTGCCTGATGCCACTGCTGTGCCTGCAGGGATGTTCTGGTTACTCCCCAAAGATTGTCCCATGCACAGTAGAACGTGCCCAACGCCACGAATGCACCCACGGCAATGTTCGTCACTCCCTGAAGTTCATCCTGCACACTGCCAAACGTGTCCAAAACGTGTCCAACACCTCTTCTGCGCCCATGGGGATGTTCTGATTGCTCCTGGAAGTTCGACTTGCGCACTGCCGATGCCGCTGCCACGCCCACAGGTATGTTCTGGTCACTACCGGAACTTCAACTCATGCACTTCCTAACACATACGGCGCCTTTGCCATGCCCAAGAGGGTTTCTCTCACTCATGAAAGTTCATCCCACGCGCTGCCAAATGTGCCCGATGCCTCTGTGGCGCCTAAGGGGATGTTCCGGTCGCTCCCAGAAGTTCATCCCGTACATGCCAGTACGTGTCTGATGCCACTGGCATGCCCGCGGTGATGTTTCGGTCGCTCCCACAAGGTTCATCTCGTGCACTGCCGAGTGCGTCCCCGTGCACTGCTGAATGTGTCTGACACCTCTGCTGTGCACGGGGGGATGTTATGTTTGCTCCCAAAAGTTCATTCCGAGCACTGCCGAGTGCCCCCGAAGCCTCTGCCAGGCACGCTAGGATGTTCTGGTCACTCCAGGAAGTTCACCCATGCACTACCCAAAGTGTCCGATGCCGCTGCCGTGCCTACGGGGATGTTTTGGTTGCTACCGCAAGTTCGTCCTTCGCACTGCTGAACGTGCCCAACACCTCTGCTAAGCCTGCAGGGATTTTTCGGTCACTCCCTGGAAGTTTGTTCTGTGAATTGCTGAATGTGGCCAACACCGCTGCAACACTCACAGGGATTTTCTGGTCGCTACCAGAATTTCGTCTTGTGCACTACCAAACATGCCCGACACCTCTGCTGTGCCTGTGGGGATCTTTTCGTCGCTCCCAAAAGTTCAATGCGCGCACTGCCAAACGCAACCGATGCCTCTACTGTGCCAGAGGGCGATGTTCTGCTTGCCTCCAGATGTTTTGGTCGCTCTCGGAAGTTTGTCCTGCACACTGCAAAACATGTCTGACACAACTGCCGCGCCCGTGGGGATGTTTCGGTTGCTCCTGGATGTTCGTGTCGTGCACATTTCAATGCATGTGAAGCATTTGCCGCACCTGCAGGGATGTTCCGGTTGCTCCTCAAAGTTCATCTCGTGCACTAACGAACATGCTTGACGCTGCTGCTCCACATGTGGGAATGCTCTGGTCGCTTCCGGAAGTTCATCCCACATATGGCCTCACACGGCCAACGCCTCTGCTGTGCTTGTGGGGATGTTCTAGTCTCTCCTACATCTGCTGCGCCTGCAGGGATGTTCAAGTCACTCTCGAAAGTTTGGCAGTGTGTGAAGCCTGTACCACACACGCGGAGATGTTTCTGGTCACTCCTAGAAGTTCATCCCGTGCACTGCTGATTGTGTTAGACTCCACTGTCTTGTCCACGGGTATGTTCCGGTCGCTCTTGGAAGTTTCGTCCCGTGCACTGCCGAACCTGCCCTGAAGCCTCTTTCAGGCCCACTGGGATGTTCCTGTCGCTCCTGGAAGTTCGTCCTGCACACTGCCCAATGTGTCCGATGCTGCTGCCACACCTGTGGGGATGTTTCCGGTCACTCCCAAGCTTTCGTCCTGCGCATTACCGAATGTGCCTGATGCCTTTGCCATGCCTGTGGGGATGTTCACGTCACTCCCAGAAGTTTGTACTGCACACTGCCCAATGTGCCCGAAGCCTCTGCCGTGACAATGGGGAGGTTTCGGTCGCTCCACGAAGTTCATTCCGTGCACTGACCAATGTGTCCTATGTCGCTGCCGCGCCCGCGGAGATGTTCCAGTTGCTCCCGAAAGTTCATCCCATGCACTCCCGAATCTGTCCAATGATGCTGCTGCATCCTTGGGGATGGCTCGGTCACTCTTGGATGTTCGTCCCGCACACTACCCAATGTGCTCGAAGCATCTGCCGTGCCTGCATGGATGTTCCAGTCAGTCCTGAAAGTTCGTCCTACGCATTGACAAACATGCTCGTTGCCACTGCCCTGCCCGCAGGAAGTTCTGGTGGCTCCTGGAAGTTCGTTCCATGCACTGCCAAACTTAGCCCCAATGCCTCTATCGTGCCTGCTTGGATGTTCCAGTCGTTCCTGAAAATTCATCCCTCACACTACTGATCGCGTCTGATGCCACTGCCACGCCTGCAGGGATATTCCGGTCGCTCCCAGAAGTTTGTCCTATGCACTCCCAAACATGTGCGAAGCCACAGCTGCGCCCATGTGGATGTGTCGGTTGCTCTTGGATGTTCATCCCGTGCACTGCCCTAACGCATCTGAAGCATCTGCCGCACCCGCAGGGGTATTCCGGTCGCTCCCGTAAGTTTGTCCCGTGCATTGTACAACGCACCTGAAGCCTCAGACAGGCCAGCGAGGGATGTTCTGGTCACTCCCGAAAGTTTGTCCCATGCACTGCTGAACGCACCAACACCTTGCTGCGCCAGCTTGAATGTGCCAGTCACTCCAGGAAGTTTGTCCCTTGCTCTGCCAAACGCAACCGATGCCGTTGCCAGCGCCGCTGAGATTTTCTGGTCTGCTCCCAAAAGTTTGTCCCACGCACGCGCCAAACGTTGTCCCAATGCCGCTGCCGTGCCCGTTCAGATGTTCTGGTCGCTCCTGGAAGTTTGTCCCGTGCACTTCACAATGCACCCAAAGCCTCTGCCTCGCCCGCGGGGATGTTCCGGTCACTCCCGAAAGTTCATCCTGTGCACTGCCGAACACACCCGATGCCATTCCCATGGCTGTGCGGATATTCTAGTTGCTCCCAAAAATTCATCCTGGGCATTACCGAATGTGTCCGATGCCACTGCTGCGCTTGGGTGCGTTTTTCGGTCGCCCCTGAAAGTTCGTGCCGCACACTGCTGAACTGTTGGGGTCCCGATTTTTTCCCCACCTTTTCTACACCTTAGGGGTCAGCACGCCTACTGGAATCCTTCCTAACTTGCTGTCCCGTTTGATTCTTGAGTTCTTTTCTTGTTTTATATTCCCCTAAGCTGTCCTTCGGGTTAACTAATATATATAAAGATATGTTGGATAGGCAAGACAACTCTTAAACCTATCACAACTTGCCTTGGTTGAAGAAGACAACTCTTAACTTCAACCTTAGCTCTTAAGCAAGGAAGACAACTCTTAACCTTGTCTTAAGCCCAAGTTATCTCAAGACAACTCTTAAAAGATAACCAAAAATATAAACAAGAATGTGAGCAAGAATGCTTACCTTTGATTCTTGATTAATGAATGAGAAAATAACAAAATTCGTAGCTTATGTCCTCCTCACAAATAATGGGTTGTATTTATAGTCCTAAGACAGCCTTATCCTAATTTAACTAGTACTTAGGTTCCTTATCCACTTAGGATATGTTTTCCTAAGTCAACAAGCTTTTCTAAGTCAAATAAAACATTATCAAGATAGACCTTATCCTTTGTGTCCTAATCCTACTAGGATTCTTGGTCTTTCTTGAATTCCTACTTAGACTAGAATTCCTACTTTATCTTGTTTTCTACAGCAGCTGCACTTCCTCTTGCCTAATCCTTGTAGGACTAGGACTCTGAATGCATATCCTTCTGCCCTTAGAATTCTTCTTGTCGTGACTATCTTATTGCTACTGGAACTCATCATGAGTGTCCTACTGCTGATAGAACTCTTCTTGGCATGGATGTCCTGCTGCTGCTAGAGCTCTGCTTGGCATGGATATCCTGCTGCTGCTAGAACTCTGCTTGGCATAAACGTCTTACTGCTGCTGGAGTTCTTCTTGATGCAAATATCCTTCTTCTGCTGGAACTCTTGTTGGCATGAATGTCCTTCATTGATTAGGAACGCCCAGGCCTCACTGCCGGGCTGCACACTTGCTGTTGCCAGGCTTGTTGTGCACATTTTCTGGCCCATGCTCTCCTTTGTCGCCCCATTTTCTGCCCATTGCCTTTCCTGCATACTTAGGTTCTCAACGTGAACATGCCCGACGTCACTGCTGGATTCGCGGTGATGTTCCAGTCGTTCTCGGAAGTTTGTCAACTGCCAAACGAGCCTGATGTCTCTGCCATGCTTGCGAGGATGTTCCAGCCGAGCCTATAGGGATGTTCCAGTCACTCCCAGAAGTTTGTCCCGCGCATGGTCAAACACGTCCGATGCCTCGGCCATACCCACGAGGATGTTCCGGTCACTCCCAGAAGTTCATTTTGGCACATTGCTGAGTGCACCTGACGCCTATACCGTATCCAAGGGAATGTTCTGGTCGCCCCTGAAAGTTTGTCCCACGCACTGCCAAACTCACGCGATGCCACTGCCGCACTTGCAGTGATGTTCCGGTCGCTCCCAGAATTTCGTCAACTGCCCAACACGCCCGTTGCCTCTGCCATGGCTGTGGGGATGTTCCAGCCACTCCCGGAAGTTCATCCCGTGGACTGCCGAACACACCTGATGCCTATGCCGCGCCCATGCGGATGCTCTGGTTGCTTTGGGAAGTTCATCTGGAGCACTGTTGAACATGTCCAATGCCTCTGCCGAGCCCACAGGGAATGTTATCGTCACTCTCGAAAGTTCATCCTGTGCACTTTCTTTACTCGTCCAACACCTCTGCTGCGCCTGCAGGGATGTTTCGATTGCTCCCAGAAGTTCGTCCCGCACACTGCCAAAGGTGTCTAATGTAGATGTTGTGCTTGCGGGTATGTTTGGATCGCTCTGGGAAGTTCATTCCTGCACACCGCCCAGGGCACCCAAAGCCTCTGCCACACCGTGGGGATGTTCTGCTCACTCCTGGAAGTTTTACAGGAGCAATGCTGAACGTGTCCAATGCCTCTAACGTGCTTACGTGGATGTTCCGGTCGCTACCAGAAGTTCGTCCTGTGCACTGCTGAACACGCCCAACAACTCTGCTGTGTCCACGGGGATTTTCCAGTGTCAGAAGTTCATCCCATGCACTGCCCAACATGCCTGACGCTGCTGCCACACCTGCACAGATGTTTCGGTCACTCTCAGTAGTTTGTCCTGCACACTGCCCAATGTGCCCCAAGCCTATGCCGCGCCCAAGGGGATGTTCTAGCCACTCCCATAGATTTGTCCAACCACTGCCGAATGTGCCCGATGCCTCCGCTGCACCAGGGGGGGATGTTCTTGTCACTCTTGGAAGTTAACCCCATGCACCACCCCACGTGCCAGAAGTCTCTGCCCCACCCGCACGGATGTTTCTTGTCACTCCCAAAAGTTCACCCCGCACATTACCCAATGTGTCTGAATCCTCTGCTGCACTTGTAGGGATGTTGTGGTTGCTCCCAGAAGTTCGTCCCGTGCACTATCGAACATGTTTGACGTCGCTGCTATGTTGTCGGGGCTATTCTGGTTGCTTCCAAAAGTTCGTCCCACGTACTGCCCAAGCACCCAAAGCATCTGCCGCGCCCATGAGGATGCTCTGGTCGCTCTCAGAAAGTTTGTCCCATACACTGCCATATGCACCCGATGCTGCTGCCGCACCCATGGGAAATGTTCTGGTCACACTTGGAATTTTGTTCCGTGCACTTCAGAACACACCCGTGGGGATGGTCCAGTTGCTCCTTGAAGTTTGTCCCCGCACGGCCAAATGTGCCTGACGCTCTGCTGCACCCACGGGGAATGGTCTGGAAGCTCCCGGAAGTTCGTCCCACACACTGTCGAACCAGCCTGAAGCCTCTACTGTGCCCGAAAGGATGTTCCGGTCACTCCTAGAAGTTCATCTCGCGCACTACCAAATGCACCGGACACCTCTGCCACACCCGCTGGGATGTTCTGGCCGCTCCTGAAAGTTCTTCTTGCACACTACCAAATGTGCCTGAAGCCTTTCCCATGCCATCAGCAATGTTCTTGTGGCTCCCAGAAGTTTGTCCTTGCACTGCCAAACGTGTCCAATGCTGCTTCTGTGCACACGAGGATGTTCCGGTTGCTCCGAAGTTTCCCTTGAGCACTGACAAACGCGTCCAATGCCTCTACTAAGCCTGCAGCGATTTTTCAGTCGCTCACAGAGCTTCATCCAATGCACTGCTAGACATGGCAAACACCGCTGCCATGCCCACAGGGATGTTCCAGTCGCTCCTAGAAGTTCATCCTGCGCATTGCCCCACATGGCAGAAGCCTCTGCCGCACCCCCCTATGTTCCAGCAGCTCCCAGAAGTTTGTCCCACGCACTGCTGAACCTGCCCAACACTTCTGCCACAGCTGCAGTGATGTTCCAGTCAATATCAGAAGTTTGTGCTGCACACTGCCAGATGGGCCCGACGGCGTTGCCACATCCGTCGGGGTGTTCCGATCACTCCCCGAAGTTCGTTTTGCACACTGCCAAACGCGCTCTGACACCTCTGCCGCAACCACAGGGATGTTTCAGTCACTCCCTAAAGTTCATCCCATGGATGGCCCAACGTGCCTGAAGCCTCTGGCATGCCACGGGGATATTTCAGTCGCTCCCAAAAGTTTATCTTGAGCACTACCAAGCATGTTCGATGCCTTTGCTGAGCCCTTTCATGATTTTCCAGTCACTCCCAGAGGTTTGTTTGGTGCTTTGCCAAATGCCACTGCCACACCCGTGGGGATGTTCTAGTCAGTCCTACAAGTTCATACCACACACTGTCGAATGTGCCTGACGCCGCTACCATGCCTGCAGGGATGTTTTGGTCACTACCAGAAGTCATCCTGTGAGTTGCCGAATGCGTCTGAAGTCGCTGCCGTGCCTGTGGGAATGTTCCAGTCACTCCCGAAAATTTTGTCTCGCACACTGCTACATATGCCTGAAACCTCTGCCGTGCCAGCGGGGATGTTCTGGTCGCTGCAAGAAGTTTGTCCCGAGCACTGCCGAACACGTCTGACGCCTCTACGAAGTCCCTGGTGATTTTTCGGTCGCTGCCAGAAGTTCATCCAGTGCACTGCTGAACGCCGTTGCTGCACCTGCAGAGATGTTTTGGTTGCTCCCTCAAGTTCATCCTGAGCACTACCAAACGTCTTCGATGCCTCTGCTAAGCTCAAGGCAATTTTTCGGTTGCTCCCAGAACTTTGTCCTGCACGCTGCCGGATGTGCCAAACATCGCTGCTGTGTCTGTGGGGATGTTCGGGTCGCTTCTAGAAGTTCATCATGTGCACTACCCAACACGCCCAACGCCTTTGCTGCCCCCTTGGGGATGTTCCGGTTGCTCCTCAAAGTTTGTCCCACGCACTGCCGAAAGCGCTCGACGCCTCTGCTGCACCCGCAGGGATGTTCTTGAAGCTCCTGGAACTTTGCCCCGTGAACCGTCCAACCTGCCCGAAGCCTCTACTATGCCTGTAGGGATGTTCTGGTCGCTCCAAGAAGTTCGCCCGCGTACTGCCGAACATATCAGATGCCTCTGCAGCACCCAAGGGAATGTTCCGATCGATTAGGGAAGTTCATCCTATGCACTGCCTAATGTGCCCGACACTGCTGCCACACCCGCGGTGAAGCTCCAATCACCCTGGAAGTTCCTCCCGCACATTGCTGAATGTGGCTGTTGCCTCTGCCATGCCCACAGGGATGTTCTGGTTGCTCCTGGAAGTTCTTCTCACACACTACCCACTGCACCCGAAGCCTCTGCCTTGCCGGCGGGGATATTCTGAATGCGTCTGATGCCTTTGCTGAGCCTGCAGGAATTTTTCGACCACTCCCACAAGTTAATCTCGTGCACTGCCAATCGCACCCGATGCCTTGGCTGCGTCTACGGGGATGTTTTGGTTGCTCTTGAACGTTTGTCCTGTGCACTGCCAAACAGGCTGAAGCCTCTTCCGTCCCTGCTGAGATGATCCTGTCGCTCCCAGAAGTTCCTCCTGCACACTGTCAAACGAGCATGAAGCCTCTGCTGTACCCGCGGGAATAATTCGGTTGGTCCAAGAAGTTCATCCTGTGCACTGTCGAATGTGTATGACGTCGCTGCCGTACCCACTGGCATGTTGCATTCGCTACCAGAAGTTCGTCTTGAGCACTCCCAAACTCGTCCCATGCCTCTACCGAGCCTGCTTGGATTTTCTGATTGCTCTTGGAAGTTTGTCTCGTGCACTGCCCAACGCGCCTGATGCCTTAGCCGCGTCCGTAGCGATGCTCTAGTTGCTCTCAGAAGTTCATCTTGCACACTGCCAAACGGGGCCAGAAGCCTTTGCTACACCTGCTGAGATGATCTGGTCGCTCCCTAAAGTTCGCCATGAGCACTGGTGAATGCGTGCAATGCCTCCGCCGCACCCACAGGGATGTTCTGATCACTCCCAGAAGTTCGTCCTATGCACTATTAAATGTGCCCGATGCCTCTGCCGTGTCAGTTTGGATTTTCCTCTCGCTCTTGGAAGTTCATCTCTCACACTACTAAACACGGCTGACACTGCTGCAGTGCCCATGGGGATGTTCCCGTCACTCCTGGAAGTTCATCCTGTGCATTGCTGAATTGTTGGGGTTCTATTTTCTTGTTCCAACTTTTCTACACCTTAAGGGTCCGCACGACTTCTAAAACCTCTCCTAACTTGCTGTCCTGTTTGATTCTTGATTCCTTTTCTTCGATTTTATGTACCTTAAGCTGTCCTTTGGGATAGATTAATCATAAAAGGATATGTTGAATAGGCAAGACAACTCTTAAACCTATCACAACTTGCCCTCGTTCAAGAGACAACTCTTGACTTCAACTTAAGCTCTTAAGCAAGGAAGACAACTCTTAAAAGATAACCAAAATATAAACAAGAATAGAAACAAGAATGCTAACCTTGATTCTTGATTAATGGATGAAAATATACAAATTCGGAGCATATCCTCATGCTATCAAATAATGGGCTGTATTTATAGTATTGGACAGCCTTTTCCTAATTTAAGTAGTACTTAAGTTCCTTATCCACTTAGGATATATTTTTCTAAGTCAACAAGGTTTTCTAAGCCAACTATAACTTTATCAAGATAAAACTTATCCAAATGTTTCCTAATTCTACTAGGATTCTTGGTCTTTCTTGATTGACTAATCTTATTTTGACTAAACCTTTCTATCCTTATCATATCTCATCTCCTACAGCTGCTAACCTTCATCTTGCTGTTTCCTTCTACGATTAGGACTTCCATATGGCATGTCCTTCCATTCCAAGACCTCTCCTTGATGTGATCATCTTGTTGAAGCTAAACCCTTCATGACGTCCTGCTGCTGCTGGAGTTCTTCATGCCATTCACTTCCTTCTCCTACTCAAATTGCACCATGCATATCCTGCCAATGCTGGAGTCGTTCTTGACTTGGATGTCTGTGGTCAAGTAGGACAAAGTCAGAACCTGGCCATGCTTCACTGCTGCCGCATGCAAGCTTGTTGCGCACACATTCTGGCTTATTGCACGCACATTTTGGCCCTTAGCTGCCTCTTTGGCTGCTTGGCGCCTCTCTTGCATTCGCTCACGCTCCCCTTGCCTCCTAGCATCCACAACACAAATGTGTCTGATGCTGCTGCCACGCCCGTGGAGATGTTTCGATTGCTCTCGGAAGTTCATCCTTTGCACTGCCTAATGCGCCCGAAGCCTCTGCCATGCCAGGGGGATTGTTCTGGTCGCTCCCAGAAGTTTGTCCTGCTCACTGCCAAACAACTCCGATGCCAATGTCGTGCCCACAGGCAAGCTCTGGCTGCTCGCGAAAGTTCATCCTGCGCACTGTCGAACGTGCTTGACACCTCTACACGCCTGTGGGGATGTTCTAATCGCTCCTGAAAGTTCATCCCGCGCACTGTCTAATGTGCTGGAGGCCTCTGCTACACCTGCAGGGATGTTCCGATCACACTTGGAAGTTCATCCCGCACACTTCCCAACACGCCCGAAGCCTCTGCCGCATCAACAAGGATGATGTGATTGCTCTAGGAAGTTTGTCCAGTGTACTGTTGAATGCATCGATGGCACTGCAGTGCTTGCTAGAATGTTCATCTCCTATGCACTTCCCAATGCACCTGATGCCTTTGCCGTGGCCATGGGGATGTTCTGGTTGCTCCAGGAAGTTAATCCCGTGCACTGCCCAATGCGCTCAAGGCCTTTGCTGCACCTGTGGGGATGTTCTGGTCGCTCCCAGAACTTCATCCCATGCACTTCACAACACGCCCAAAGCCTTTGCTGCACCAACAAGGATAATGTGATTGCTCTAGGAAGTTCATCCAGTGCACTGTTGAATGCATCCGATGGCACTGCTGTGCCTGCTAGAATTTTCTGGTCGCTCCCGGAAGTTCATACCATGCACTGCCAAATTGTTGAGAACCTAAGTATGCAGGAAACACAATGGGCAGAAATTGAGGACCATAGGAGGCAAAGGGAGCATGAGCAAATGCGCGCAAGGTGCCAAGCAGCAAGAGAGGCAGAAACAGGTCAGAATGTGCGTGCAACAAGCCTGCACACAGCAAGCAATGAAGCACGGCCTGGTTCTGACTCAGTCCTAAGTGATTGCGAAAATGCAAGCCAAGAAGAATACCAGCATTAGCAGGACATGCATGAAGCAATTTGAGCAGGAGAAGGAGAGTGATGACGTGAAGAACTCCAGCAGCAGCAAGACATCTTGGCAGGTTTACTTCAGCAAGGGGACCAGAACATCCCCGCTGGTGCGCCAGAGGCATCAGACGTGTTTCGGCAGTGCTTGGGATGTACTTCCGGGAGCGATGAGATCATCCCCACTGGCGTGGTAAAGGCTTGGGGCACGTTGGGCAGTGCACAGGACGAACTTCCTGGAGCGACCGGAACATTCCCGCGGGCACAGCAGAAACATTGGATGCATTCGGCAGTGCACACGATAAACTTCGGGGAGCAACCGGAACATCACAACGGGCATAGCAGAGGCATTGATTGCATTTGGCAGTGCGCGAGACAAACTTCCAGAAGTGACCGGAACATCCCCACGAGCGCGGCAGCGGCATCGGACGCCTTTGGCAGTGCATGAGACGAACTTCCAGGAGCGACCTGAACATTGCCGTGGGTGTGGCAAAGGCATCAGCCAGGTTTGGTAGTGCACCCGACGAACTTCTGGGAGCTTCCCTAACATCACAGTGGGTGCAGCAGTGGTGTCGGACACTTTTGGCAGTACATGGGATGACCTTCCAGGAGCTACCAGAGCATCCCCGCGGGTGCGGCAGAGGCATCGGGTGTGTTTGTGTTGGGGTCCCGATTTTTTCCCCAACTTTTCTACACCTTAGGGGTCAGCACGCCTACTGGAATCATTCCTAACTTGCTGTCCTGTTTGATTCTTGAGTTCTTTTCTTATTTTATATCCCCTAAGCTGTCCTTCGGGTTAACTAATATATATATAAAGATATGTTGGATAGGCAAGACAACTCTTAAACCTATCACAACTTGCCTTGGTTGAAGAAGACAACTCTTAACTTCAACCTTAGCTCTTAAGCAAGGAAGACAACTCTTAACCTTAACTTAAGCCCAAGTTATCTCAAGACAACTCTTAACCTTAACTTAAGCCCAAGTTATCTCAAGACAACTCTTAAAAGATAACCGAAATATAAACAAGAATAGAAGCAAGAATGCTTACCTTTGATTCTTGATTAATGAATGAGAAAATAACAAAATTCGTAGCTTATGAGCTCCTCACAAATAATGGGCTGTATTTATAGTCCTAAGACAGTCTTATCCTAATTTAACTAGTACTTAGGTTCCTTATCCACTTAGGATATGTTTTCCTAAGTCAACAAGCTTTTCTAAGTCAAATAAAATATTATCAAGATAGACCATATCTTTTGTGTCCTAATCCTACTAGGATTCTTGGTCTTTCTTGAATTCCTACCTAGACTAGAATTTCTACTTTATCTTGTTTTCTACAGCAGTTGGACTTCCTCTTGGCTTATCCTTCTAGGACTAGGACTTTGAATGCATATCCTTCTGCCCTTAGAATTCTTCTTGTCGCGACTATCCTATTGCTACTGGAACTCATCATGAGTGTCCTATATTAATTACGATTAAGTCAAATACTGGTTGGGCTTCACTGCTGGGCTGCATACTTTCTGTTGTCACTCTTGTTATGCACATTTTCTGGCCCATGCTCTCCTTTGTCGCCCCATTTTCTGCTCATTGCCTTTCCTTCATACTTAGGTTCTCAACAGTTTGGCTGTGCGCGGGACAAACTTTCAGGAACTAGAGGAACATCCCCCTATGCATGGCAGAGGCTTCTGGCGCATTAGGCAGTTTGCGGGATGAACTTTCAGTAACGACCAGAAAATCACCGCGGGCTTAGGAGAGGCGTCGGACGCGTTCGGCAGCGTGTGGGATGAACTCCCAGGATCTTCCAGAACATCCCCTCGGGCGCAGAAGAGGCATCGGGCACATTCGGCAGTGCATGGGACAAACTTCCAGGTGCTGCCGGAACATCCCCCTGGGCACAGTAGAGGCTTCTGGCACATTGCGCAGTTCACAGGATGAACTTCCGGGAGTGATCGTACAATTCGTTCAGGCACGGCAGTGGTGTTTACCGCGCTCGGCAGAGTGCAGGGCAAAGTTCCAGAAGTGACTGGAAAATCCCCACGGGCTCGGCAGAGGGGTCGGATGCATTCGGCAGTGCTCGTCGCCGTTGGCATGCCAGATCCTTTGGGCGCATTCACCTGTGTGTGGGATGAACTTTTAGGAGTGACCGGAACATCCCCGTGGGTGCGGCATAGGCGTCAGGGTGTGTTTGGCAGTGCATGGGACAAACTTGCAGGAGTGATCGAAAAATGTCCGCGGGCATGGCAGAGGCTTCAGGCATGTTGGGTAGTGCGGAGGATGAACTTTGGGGAGCGGCCGGAAAATCCCCACAGGCTCGACAGATGCATTGGATGCATTTGGCAGAGCTTGAGACAAACTTCCGGGAGCGATGGGATCTTCCCCACAAGCATGGCAAGGGCTTTGGTGCGTTGGGCAATTAGACAAACTTCCAGGAGTGACTGGAACATCCCCACAGGCGTGACAGCGGTGACGGGCCCATTCGGCAGTGCGCGGGATGAATATCCAGGAGCAACCGTAATCCTTGCTGGTGCGGCGGAGGCTTCTGGTGGATTGGGCAATGTACAAGACAAACTTCTAAGAGTAACTAGAACATCCCTATGGGCACAGCAGAGGCGTCAGGTGCATTTCGGCAGTGCGTGGGACAAACTTGCGGGAGCAAACGGAACATCCTAACAGGTGCGTCAGAGGTTTCGGATGCAATGGGCAGTGCACGGGACAAACTTCCGGGAGCTACCGTAACATCCCCATGGGTGTGAAAGATGGGTTGGGTGTGTTTAGCAGTGCACGGGGCACACTTCTAGGAGCGACTAGAAAATCCCATAGGGCGCGCCAGCGGCGTGAGGCACGTTCGGCAGTGCATGGGATGAACGTCCGGGAGCAACCAGAACATTCTTGTAGGCATGGCAGTGGTGTGGGGCGCATTTGGCAGTGTATGGGACGAACTTCCAAGAGCAACCAAAACATCCCCACAAACATGGACAAGAAAAAGAAAAAAATAAAAACAAATAAAAAATAAGGGAAGAGAGACTCCCCCTTGATAAAAGGGCCCTAACTTATTTCTAGAATTAGATTTCGACCACAGTTGCCTGTTTTTTGGGGGTCAAGTTCCTTGCCAACTATCGACCCCGATCTCTTTTTATTTGTTTTTGGTATTACCAAATCTAGCTTAGCCTTTGTGAATCACACTAAAGCAGAGAACCCAACCATGGCAAGGCCCCCTGAAGGGAAGGGTTAGGTTAGTCAATCCGGCCCGAGACGCATTCGTTGACAAAACAAAATCACCGTAGGAGTGGAGATCTTTCAATAGAGCGGAGGCGAACTGATCAACGAGAAAGAGACCTTACTCACTACAAATGAATACACCACAAGATCAAACTGCACTCATGCCTCTCCCGCATCAAGTTGACCGCCACCTCCCTAAGTAGTGATTCTATCAATCATGTACAAAGGCAGGGCCCTCCTTTCTGATAGGTATATCGTGAAAAAAGAAAGCCATTTGCATTAGGCGCACTGTGCTTTTCCTTACCGAGATGTTCGCCTTTCTAAGTCAAGTAATCGTGACCCACTCAAGACTGGAGCCTCGTAACATGTTGACGAAGAACTCCGAACTGAGGGTTCAATCAGTAGAGGGGGACGACTTTGCCTCCCTAGAAGAAGAATAGCCCCGCTCTCTAGCCGGCTGATCCCATTGATCATATAACTAGGAGGTAACGTGTCACATTATAGGTGAACGATCAAAGATCTAATCACCACAATGAGGCTGGTCCCTTTTTTAGTAGACTCAGCAATGAATGTGAATGAAGAAGTGAATGTTGGGCTCTTTCTTTCACTGCTAACCCCAAGAAGTTTCTTAGTGCTATTACTTTCTATTTCGTTGAGCCTCGAGCTTATGGTCCTCCTTTGAGTGTGGGTTCAATTGGATGAATCAGTCAAGTCAAGGTCAACATATGTAGCAGCAAGGATGGTGCATTGCCTATTTATTTATCATTCTTGCTCGGGAGCAAAAACGAACACGCTTGCTACCTACTACTTTAGACCTTTGACCAAGCATTCTACCTTTGTCGAATCAAAACCAACCACCATCGCATTGTGTTCAAATAGTTGAGCTGCCAGCAACTTCCATACATAGATATAGATTCATTTTTCATAATTGGTCCAACCTCACAACCCTTCGCAGGTTGGTCAGAAGTCAATCTTGTTTGGAAAGACAAAATTAGACAAAGAAAAGAGAGTGCTTGAGAAACAAGGTGTTGAGAGGGGTGAGAGCGACCTTTCTATAGATTTTCTATAGAAGAACCTTGAGCTTTGAAGCAAGTGGTCTATGCTAACTCATTTTTGAGAGGAAGAGTTTACTTTTTGGTTCATGCTAGGGTATCAGAATGCCTCCCATTAGGAGAAGTTGGATCAAAAACTTATTACATGCCAATGCTACTGCTATAGTGGGAGGCGAGGTCAACGGTAAGTGGACGAGAACCGGTAGATAATTCCATAACATCCAAATTAGTAATGGAAAGACATGGGCTGCTAGTGAGTGCAATGGGGAAAGTTTTCTCTATTCATAGTAGGTACGACAACCCTAGCAGACCCTCCCTTAATTCAAATATGTAACATGATCTCCTTCAACCCGCTTTTTTGCCTATGGCCGAGTCATAAACTATATCTATCATGATGGAACTCTCAAAAATCACTTTTCTAAGAACTAAGACCTGGAGCCTTCTTTCCCATCATTAAAAATAAACTCTGTGTAGTTCACTACCCCTCTTCTTATGGTGCATCATCAGCTGAAATATGAATGGTAAAAGGAAGAGCTACCTCTCCCATATGCATCTCAATTTCTTTCATCTTTCCCTCACCCACTGGTTGAGTCTAAGGGGACTATTCCCATGGTCAATTACCTACTTTTCCCTCGATTTGGTTGATCGCAAACAAGCTACCTTAGCACAGCACTCACACCTGAATATCTCGTACCGAATTGGCTGAACTAGCTATTATGATCTGAGTTAGCTTGGATTGATAGTTTATTCCTGGCTGGAATCAATGTCTCATTTTCTTTTTCTTTGTAAGGAGGATCTCCCTTCTACACTATCTTTTGATGGTTTGTATAAATGGTAATCCTATCGAACCCTAAGCATCTTCTTTTCGATCTACAAATGGAAAAAGCGATGGTTCCCTCCTATTATAGAAGAAAGTCTTTCTCTAAAGTTGCAACCTAGGATCAAGCTATGAAAGAAGCCGACTTTACAAGCTAAAAGTAAATAAACATCTCTTCTAATTGGGACACTCAAAAGTGCCTCAACATTCTAAGAAGGTGGAACAAACGCAACCATAAAGAATATGAAGTGGGCGATGACTAAATGAATATGAAGCAAAGAACTCGCTTCTAACCTCGTTTAACACCATGCTTTCTCCGAAGCTTTCATTTGAGAAGTCACTATGCCTTACCCAATCATTAAGCCTTTGGAAGTGGTTTTAGTATCATTTCCATCCAAACCACTGACTTATTAAGAGAAATATGTGAAGATACCATCTGCAACTAAATCACTGAAGAAGTGTTTCAAAGATCTTTGACCAATCCTTTCCTCTAGATTCATTATCTGCTTTGTATTTTATCAATTTCATTGACCTTTCTTCTTCTAGGTAAATCATATCTAAATCTTTTTTTGTTTCATATTAATGGTTCCAAGTGGATTCTTTGTTAGTAGTGCTGTTAAATCTATAAAGGGCTCTTCCCGTCTACTTATCTGTTGCTCTAATCTGTCTACCGTTCCTCTATAACATGCAATCGAACCTACTTTAAAGATCTTGCAGCCCTAAATGCTGCTATAGCCTTCTTGCCATGAAAGTGAGGAGAGCTTAGAAGTATCATAGACTCAAACTGAACCAGGATTGAGAGTTTTGTAAGTATAAAATACTAAAACATGTTTTAAAAACTGAAAATTTAAGTTGTGGAAGCCATGGATAACCAACCTCTCGCCATTGCATTTATTCACGTTTTTAAGTGTTGTCAAGGCCTTCTAAGCTCTCTAAATCCTCTCAAGATGGTGTTTAACAAGAATTTCGAGCTTAGGGACCTTTGCAAAGCAAAACACCTCCCAATTTATAGAATTCTTCCCATCAAAGATTTTTCACACTTAATGGAGGTATTATGGCTACTCAATGCTGCAGTTTCACATTTTAAATTTGAATTCAAGAGTTACAAAACATAATGGAGAGTTAAGAGCCATAATTTGGATGTTACAAATTTATTTCTTAATGAATTTGATTGTTACAAATTCATAATTTATAACTTACATTCTCCCACTTGGCCTGCAAACTTCAAATTCTCATATACAAGAAACATTATACATGAATCATGGCGATATATTTATCAAAATTGATAACTTCTCTTCCATGTATTACAAATATATGATACCTCTTATTGCAACTTTAATGTGTTAATCTTAATGAATAAACCCTATGTTTATTCTTGGTCCCATATAATGACCTTAACTTAATGAATAAACTTTATGCTCATTCTAGGTCTAATACAAAATTTTGTTTTCTTTCAAATAAACGTGCACACTTTATTAGAAAACAAATAATCAGAGTTTCATTAATAACAATGAATTTACATATTAGAACCAAGTCCCATATGTATTACATGATCCTTAAACCTTGATGGTGGCATGCCTTTTGTTAAAGGATCTGCAATCATCAATTCAGTGCTGATGTGCTCAATGACCACTTTATTTTCTTAATACGTTCTCTAATGGCTAAGTACTTAATGTCGATGTGTTTACTTCAACTCCCACTTTTATTTTTCTTAGCCAAAAATACAGCAGCTGAATTGTCACAATATATCCTTAATGCCCTAAAAATTGAATCTAAAAGTCTAAGCCCAGATATGAAACTCTTTAACCAAACTCCATGAGAGGTGGCCTCAAAACACGAAATGAACTCGGCTTCCATAGTGGAAGTAACAATTAGTGATTGCTTAGCACTTCTCCAAGATACAGTTCTGCTAGCTAACACAAAGATGTATCTCGATGTTGATTTTTTTAAATCATCACAGCCAGCGAAGTCAGAATCTGAGTAGCCAACTACTTCCAGATTGTCAGTTCGTTTATACATAAGCATATAATCTTTGGTCCCCTGAAGGTACCTTAAAACTTTCTTTGCAGCTTTCCAGTGGTCCATTCCTGGGTTACTCTAATATCTTCCCAACATTCCAACTACGAAAGCTATGTCAGGTCTTGTACAGACTTGCGCATACATAATGCTTCCAACAGCTGAAGCGTATGGAATGTTGGTCATTTGTTCCATTTTGAGATTATTTCTAGGACATTGGCTCAAATTG
>BNST01002822.1:0-143256 GCA_019650275.1 Xylocarpus granatum
TCAAAGTAGGAATTCTAGTCTAAGTAGGAATTCAAGAAAGACCAAGAATCCTAGTAGGATTAGGAAACATGGGATAAGGTCTATCTTGATAATGTTTTAGTTGACTTAGAAAACCTTGTTGACTTAGGAAAACATATCCTAAGTGGATAAGGAACCTAAGTACTAGTTGAATTAGGATAAGGCTGTCTAATACTATAAATACAGCCCATTATTTGTGAGCAGGGAGATATGCTCCGAATTTTGTATATTTCTCATTCATTAATCAAGAATCAAGGTTAGCATTCTTGCTTCCATTCTTGTTTATATTTCAGTTATCTTTTAAGAGTTGTCTTGAGATAACTTGGGCTTAAGACAAGGTGAAGAGTTGTCTTCCTTGCTTAAGAGCTTAGGTTGAAGTCAAGAGTTGTCTTCTTCAACCAAGGCAAGTTGTGATAGGTTTAAGAGTTGTCTTGCCTATCCAACATATCCTTTATATATTAGTTAATCCTGAAGGACAGCTTAGGGGACATAAATCAAGAAAAGAACTCAAGAATCAAACGGGACAGCAAGTTAGGAAGGTTTTTAGTAGGTGTGCTGACCCCTAAGGTGTAGAAAAGTTAGGGAAAAAAATCAGGACTCCAACACAAACACAGCTGATGCCTATGCTGCCACCAGTGGGGATGTTCTAGTCACTCCAAAAGTTCATCCAGCAAACTGCTGAACATGCTGATGCCTCTGCTGACACTCGTCGGGATGTTGTCGGTTGCTCTTGGAAGTTCGTCCCGAGCGCTGCCGAACAGCGTCTGATGCCTCTGTCGAGCCCGTAAGGATTTCAGGTCCCTCCAAGAAATTTGTCCCATGCACTGCTGAACACGCCAGATGCTGCCGCCAAGCCCGCGGGAATATTCTGATCACTCCTGGAAGTTAGTCCTGTGCACTGCCAAACCCACCCGATGCTTTGCCACGCCAGCAGGGATGTTCCGGCTGCTCCCGGAAGTTCATCCCACGCACTGTCAGAATGCCATGACGCCTCTGCTGCACCCGCCAGGATGTTCTGCGTCTCTCCAAGAAGTTCGTCTTGCATACTTCCTGATGCAGTCAAAGCCTCTACCTCATGCAGAGGTAGTTCTGGTTGCTCTCAGAATTCGTCCCACACACTGCCCAATGCGGCCAAAGCCTCTGCCTTGCCCACAGTGGATGTTATGGTTGTTCCTAGAAGTTCATCCTGCACACTGTCCAAAGTGCTCGAAGCCTCAGACATGCCTGCACGGATGTTCTAGTTGCTCCAAGAAGTTTCGTCCCATGCACAGCCGAATGCTCCCGAATCCTCTGCTGCACTTGTGGGCTTGTTTTGGTTGATCCTTGAAGTTTAGTCCCAGTGCACTGCCAAATGCATCTGACGTGTTGCCGTGCCAATAAGGATGTTCCGGTCGCTCCTATAAGTTCGTCCGCACAACTGCCCAATGCGCCCGATCTCCTGCTGCACCCACAGGGATGTTCAGTTTGCTCCTAGAAGTTCATACTGCACATTGCCGAATGGGTCCAATGCCTCTGCTGCGCCCACGGTGATGTTTCGGTTACTCCTAGGAGTTCATCCTGCGCACTGTCTAAACCCACATGATACAATTGACAACCCCCGTGGGGATGTTATAGTCACTCCAGGAAGTTTATACCATGCACTGCCAAATGCGTTCAGCACCGCTAACACGCTGTGGGGATGTTCTGGTTGCTTCGGAAGTACGTTGAGTGCACTGCTGAAAGTGTCCGATGCCACTGCTGCACCTGCGAGGATGTTCAGATCGCACCCTGAAGTTCGTCCAGCGCACTACCAAATGCCTACCGAAGCCTCTACAGCATCCACGGGGATGTTCCGGTCAATCCTAGAAGTTCATCACAAGCATTGCCAAATGCATCTGATGCCTCTGCCATACCAGCAGGGATGTTCCAGTCGCTTCCGGATGTTCATCGTGCACATTGACCAACATGCCCAAATCCCCTGCTGCGCCCGCGGGGATGTTCTGGTTGCTCCCGGAAATTTATCCCACATACTGTCCAACGCGCCCAAAACTGCTGCTACGCCCGCGTGTATGATCCCATCACTCCCGAAAGTTCATCCTGAGCACTTCCAAATGCGCGCGACACCACTATGTGCACCCATAGGAATGCTGGTCGCTACCGGAAGTTTATCCTGCGCATTGCCGAATGCACCCATTGTCTCTGCCGTGCCTGCGGGGATGTTCTTCTCGCTCTCAGAAGTTCGTCTCATGCACTGCTGTAATACGCCCAATGCCTCTGCTGCGCCACGGCGGGTTGTCCGGTTGCTTCCGGAAGTTCACCCCACGCACTGCCAGACTGTTGAGAACCTAAGTACGCAGGAAAGGCAGTGGGTAGAAAATGGGGCAGCAAAGGAGAGCATGGGCCAGAAAATGTGCACAACAAGCTGGCAACAGCAAGTGTGCAGCCCGAGCAGTGAGGCCTGGGCGTTCCTAATCAATGAAGGACATTCATGCCAACAAGAGTTCCAGCAGAAGAAGGATATTTGCATCAAGAAGAACTCCAGCAGCAGTAAGACGTTTATGCCAAGCAGAGTTCTAGCAGCAGCAGCAGGACATCCATGCCAAGAAGAGTTCTATCAGCAGTAGGACACTCATGATGAGTTCCAGTAGCAATAGGATAGTCGCGACAAGAAGAATTCTAAGGGCAGAAGGATATGCATTCAAAGTCCTAGTCCTACAAAGGATATAGGCAAGAGGAAGTCAGCAGCTGTAAGAATACAAGATAAGGTAGGAATTCTAGTCTAAGTAGAAATTCAAGAAAGACCAAGAATCCTAGTAGAATTAGGAAACATTTGGATAAGGTCTATCTTGATAATGTTTTAGTTTGACTTAGAAAAGCTTGTTGACTTAGGAAAACATATCCTAAGTGGATAAGGAACCTAAGTACTAGTTAAATTAGGATAAGGCTGTCTTAGGACTATAAATACAGCCCATTATTTGTGAGGAGGACATAAGCTACGAATTTTGTTATTTTCTCATTCATTAATCAAGAATCAAAGGTAAGCATTCTTGCTTCCATTCTTGTTTATATTTCGGTTATCTTTTAAGAGTTGTCTTGAGATAACTTGGGCTTAAGTTAAGGTTAAGAGTTGTCTTCCTTGCTTAAGAGCTAAGGTTGAAGTTAAGAGTTGTCTTCTTCAACCAAGGCAAGTTGTGATAGGTTTAAGAGTTGTCTTGCCTATCCAACATATCCTTTATATATATTAGTTAACCCGAAGGACAGCTTAGGGGATATAAATATAAGAAAAGAACTCAAGAATCAAACAGGGACAGCAAGTTAGGAAGGATTTTAGTAGGCGTGCTGACCCCTAAGGTGTAGAAAAGTTGGGGAAAAAAATCGGGACCCCAACAAATTGGTGCTCTCATTGAGAGATCAGCACAATCACCACCAGTTGAGAAGTAGCACAATCACACCCATACAAATTAGTGCTCTAGTTGAGACAGCAGCAGCAAATACCATCCAATTGAGAGGCAGCAAGGTCACCATGTCATTCAGGCAGCATTCACCCTCACCACAACAGCGAACTAAGAGGACTTTCGAAGAATTCTGACCTTAGAGAGGAACCGAAGCTCACTCAATGACCAGGTAAGTGATATCAAACATCAATTATCTTCTATCATCCATTCTCTTGAGCAATTGAAGAGAGACACACCACGAGTGGCTGGAAAACAAGTCAAAACTGAGAAAGCCAGAGCAGCATACTGCCACAGCAACCTAGAAGGCTGCATTCGAGATCTCACGCACCATGAGCAGAGGAAGATTTTCACCATGAGCAGCTTCCCTCTCAAGAAAGGGGGAGAGTGCACATGAGTCTAGGGTGCAGAAGGGAGGTGCCACCGAATTTGCACCAGCCCCATGACCCCTATGATGAATACAGCGACGATGAGGTCTTGGATCAAAGGCCAGCAGCTGGCAGCCAAGAGAATGCGAGTCGTCATGAGGCAGAACGTTGGTGACAAATAGGAGAGAGGAATGGCAACACTATGACAGCCCAGCCACTACACCAAGCCTAAGGTAAAAATCGAATTCCCAACCTTTGAGAAAGGGGATCCAACCGAATGGATCTCCAAAGGCTGAATTTTATTTTGAGAAACAAGGTGTTGAGAGGGGTGAAAGGGTTGATTTTGCATCCTATCACCTATGTGGGAGAGCCAACCAATGGTGGCGTTGGCTTAAGGCTACCTATGGCAGAGAAGGTAGAAGGATTGGCTGGACAAGGTTCACACAAGAATTGATGGACAGATTTGGCCCATCCAGCATCACAAATATTTGCTCTGAGTTTGATGGGAACCAAGTCTTTCCTTCATCAAATTCTAAGAGTGCTGCACCAGTTCAGAACTTAGAATACTCATCTCCGCCTCCTGAGATGCCAATCTGGAGAACAAGTGAAGACGTTTCATCACCAACAATTTCAGTTGATGACAGTGGAGGAAAAAAATTGTGCACAGAAGATGCGTATGCATGTCCAAGTGATGGTAACACTAAGGACACAAGTGCTCCAGGACAGGACTTGGTATGTCCAAATGCCAAGATAAAGGTGCAGATGTCTTGTGATAAGTTGAACAATGCATCTGCCAAATGTCCTAATTCATCTGTTCATGTTCATGCTGCTACTTCTACATCTCTACCATATCAGTTGCAGAACAATGACTTAAGAGCTCCAATAGTTTCCACTGGACTGCTGTCTAAATCTTCATTAGAACTGACCAGGATGGAGAGACAGCAAATTGAATTGGATGCAGGATCAAATAGGTCTTCGAATGGATTGCAAGAACATTCCAATGCTTCTACAAATTATCCACCAGAAAATACTCCAACAAGGACTATGCAGGACCAATCTGCCTTGTTGGCTAAACCTGGATCAGAAGACAAAGTTCCTAATCATATTCCTGTCCAGATTGAAGGACTTGCTGATCTTTCACGGACAGCATCACAAGCTGCAAGAGAACAGACCCTTCAGAAACCATTCATTACTCAAACTGCAGCTGAAAATATGCATAGCATCGCAGCAAGTTTTGCAAGGCACAAGTATTGATCAAAACGCCATCACCTGCACCTGTTTTAGATGAATTCTGGTTCTTTGCGCGAGCGGAAGCAAAGCTCATTGCACAACCCCATTGCCAGCACAAACGCCCAAAGTTGCATGGATAGCGAGGAGGAAGCCAAGGCAGTACACTCCCGGATCATGCGTGAAGAAGCATAAATCAACTTGCTTGCAGTAGAGGCAACCACCAAGCCTACTGCATGAGGCTGTTCGCAACCATAAATCACAAGAAAGTTTTGGTGTTGATTGATAGTGGAGCTACCCATAACTTCATCAACACAAAACTGGTCAAAACACTCAGCTATGTCTGAAAAGGATTGCACCCTTTGAGTAAGAGTGGCAAGCGGGTAGAAGCTCAAGTGTGCGCAAGTTATCAAGGCAGTAGCTATGCAGATTCAAGGAGTCAGACTAGAGGCGAACGCATGTGTTAGCCTTCGCAGGCCTTGATGTGGTGTTTTTAGCAATGCTTGGCCTAAAACCCATAGGCAAGATAATGTTCGACTACCAATCCCCACCCTCAAAAAGAAATGATGAACCATGCACCATAATTATGTAACCCCCCTCCCGGACCCCTCACTACTTTTTTTCCACTTATTTATTATAGGAATACCGTCCTTATTAGCAACATCTAGTGCAGTAGTTTACTATGGTGCCATTTTTGTGAACAAATTGGCGGTAATAGCCTGTCAAACCTAGAAATCTCTAAGTTCTATCTCATTCTTAAGAATTGGCCATGTTAATGACTTCTTTTTTGTTTGTCTACCTTCATTCCATCCTTGGATATGATGTGACTGTGGTATTCAAGCTCCTCTTGCATGAATGTGCACTTGGATGGCTTGATAATGAATGATTTCTTCTTAACACTTCTAGCACTTTTGCTAAGTGTTCTATGTGATCATCATGTGTTCCTGGAATAGACCAAAATGTCATCAAAGAAAACTAAGACAAACCTGCACAAATAAGGTTTGAAGATGTCATTCATGGCTGCTTGAAAGGTGGAGGGTGCGTTGCATAGTCCGAAGGGCATGACTAGGTACTCGTAGTGTCCACTATGAGTCTGAAATGTTGTCTTCTGCACGTCCTCTTCTTTCATGCGTATTTGATGATATCCGGCCTTGAGATCCAGCTTGGTGAACAGCTTTGCTCCATGTAACTCGTCCAGCATATCATCAATTGTTGGGATAGAAAAACGATCCTTGACAGTTGCTTGGTTGAGTGCCTGATAATCGGTGCAAAACCTCCAAGTTCTGTCTTTCTTTCTAACAAGTAGAACGGGAGAAGAAAAAGGGGAGGTGCTAGGTCAGATAATACCTTGCTGTAGCATCTCTTCCACTTGTCTTTCGATCTCGTTCTTTTGGAAGTGTGCATACCGGTAAGGTGCTACATTAATCGCCTTTGGTTTTCGTCGATTAATGGGATGGCATGGTCGTAATGTCTTGAGGGTGGTAGCCCTTGTGGCTCTCCTAAGACATCTCCGAATTGCTCCAGTAGTTCCTTACTCCTATTGGTATGTCTTCGTGTGTATGATGTTCGGCTGTGTTTTCCTCTTTTGTGGCCAATAGAATCGCAAAACATTGTGCCCTTTTTCTGTATAGTCGTTCAAGGGTACTTACCTCACAATGATGCGCTGCATTGGTGGTGGATGCCTCCCACATGCAGTCCCTTCCCTTCCATTGGAAGTGCATGGCCATGGATTCGTAGTCGAACATTATCTTGCCTATGGTTTTAAGCCAAGCATTGCCTAAAACCACATCAAGGCCTGCCAAGGCTAACACATGCAGTTCTGCCTCTATCTTGACTCCTTGAATCTGCATTGCTACTGCCTTGATAACTTGCGCACACTTGAGCTTCTGTCCGCTTGCCACTCTTACCTCAAAGGGTGCAATCCTTTTCGGACATAGCTGGAGTGTTTTGACCAGTTTTGTGTTGATGAAGTTATGGGTGGCTCCACTATCAATCAACACCAAAACATTCTTGTCGTTTATGGTTGCGAACAACCTCATTGCAGTAGGCTTGGTGGTTGCCCCTACTGCATGCAAGTTGATTTCACCTTCTTCCGCATGATCCAGGGAGTGTACTGCCTCAGCTTCCTCCTCGCTATCCATGCGACTTTGGGCTTTGTGCTGGCAATGGGGTTGCTGTCCAGAACACCTGACCTGTTGCATGGAATGTCTGGATCTTCAGTGTTCAAGCTGCAACCCAAATAATCCTCATTCTGTCCAGGGAATTGAGGGTCTAAAACAGGTGCAGATGATGGCATTTGATCAATATTTGTGCCTTGCAAAACTTGCTGCATGCTATGCATATTTTCCAGCTGCAGTTTGAACAATGAATGGTCTAAAGGTCTGTTCTCTTGCAGCTTGTGATGCTGTCCATGAAAGATCAGCAAGTCCTTCAATCTGGACAGGAATATGATTAGAAACTTTGTCTTCTGATCCAGGTTTAGCCAACAAGGCAGATTGGTCCTGCACTAGTCCTTGTTGGAGTATTTTCTGGTGGATAATTTGTAGAAGCATTGGATGTTCTTGCAATCCATTCGAAGACCTATTTAATCCTGCATCCAATTCAATTTGCTGTCTCTCCATCCTGGTCAGTTCTAATGAAGATGTAGACAGCAGTCCATGGAAACTATTGGAGCTCTTAAGTCATTGTTCTGCAACTGATATGTAGAGATGTAGAAGTAGCAGCATGAACATGAATAGATGAATCAGGACGTTTGGCAGATGCATTGTTTCGACTCTTCACAAGACATCTGCATCTTTATCTTGGCATTTGGACACACAAGTCCTGTCCTGGAGCACTTGTGTCCTTAGTGTGCCTTCACTTGGACGTGCATACGCATCTTTTGTGCACAATTCTTTTCCTCTACTGTCATCAACTGAGAATTGTTGGTGATGAAACGTCTTCACTTGTTCTCCAGATTGGCATCTCAGGAGGTGGAGATGAGTATTCTAAGTTCTGAACTGGTGCAGCACTCTTAGAATTTGATGAAGGAAAGACTTGATTCCCATCAAACTCGGAGCAAATATTGGTGATGCTGGAGGAGCCAAATCTGTCCATCAATTCTTGTGTGAACCTTGTCCAGCCAATCCTTCTACCTTCTTGGCCATAGGTAGCCTTAAGCTGACGCCACCATTGGTTGGCTCTCCCACATAGGTGATAGGATGCAAAATCAACCCTTTCACCCCTCTCAACACCTTGTTTCTCAAAATAGAACTCAGCCTTGGAGATCCATTCGGTTGGATCCCCTTTCTCAAAGGTTGGGAATTCGATTTTTACCTTAGGCCTAGTGTAGTGGCTTGGGCTGTCGTAGTGTTGCCATTCCTCTCTCCTATTTGTCCGCCAACGTTTCTGCCTCATGACAACTCTGCATTCTCCTTGGCTGCCATGCTGCTGGCCTTCGATCCAAGACCTCATCGTCGCTGTATTCATCATAGGGGTCATGGGGCTGGTGCAAATTCGTGGCACCTCCCTTCTGCACCCTAGACTCATGTGCACTCTCCCCCTTTCTTGAGAGGGAAGCTGCTCATGGTGAAAATCTCTCCTCTGGGCGATCTCGAATGCAGCCTTCTAGGTTGCTGTGGCAGTATGCTGCTCCTGGCTTTCTCAGTTTTGACTTGTTTTCCAGCCACTCGTGGTGTGTCTCTCTTCAATTGCTCAAGAGAATGGATGATAGAAGATAATTGATGTTTGATATCACTTACCTGGTCATTGAGTAAGCTGTCGGTTCCTCTCTAAGGTCAGAATTCTTCCAAAGTCCTCCTTAGTTCGCTGTTGTGGTGAGGGTGAATGCTGCCTAGATGACATGGTGACCTTGCTGTCCTCTCAATTGGATGGTGTCTGTGCTGATGTCTCAACTAGAGCACTAATTTGTAGGGTGATTGTGCTCTTCTCAACTGGTGGTTTGTGCTGATCTCTCAATGAGAGCACCAATTTGTTGGGGTCCCGATTTTTTTCCCCAACTTTTCTACACCTTAGGGGTCAGCATGCCTACTAGAATCCTTCCTAACTTGCTGTCCCGTTTGATTCTTGAGTTCTTTTCTTATTTTATATCCCCTAAGCTGTCCTTCGGGTTAACTAATATATATAAAAGATATGTTGGATAGGCAAGACAACTCTTAAACCTATCACAACTTGCCTTGGTTGAAGAAGACAACTCTTAACTTCAACCTTAGCTCTTAAGCAAGGAAGACAACTCTTAACCTTGACTTAAGCCCAAGTTATCTCAAGACAACTCTTAAAAGATAACCGAAATATAAACAAGAATGGAAGCAAGAATGCTTACCTTTGATTCTTGATTAATGAATGAGAAAATAACAAAATTCGTAGCTTATGTCCTCCTCACAAATAATGGGCTGTATTTATAGTCCTAAGACAGCCTTATCCTAATTTAACTAGTACTTAGGTTCCTTATCCACTTAGGATATGTTTTCCTAAGTCAACAAGCTTTTCTAAGTCAAACTAAAACATTATCAAGATAGACCTTATCCAAATTGTTTCCTAATCCTACTAGGATTCTTGGTCTTTCTTGAATTTCTACCTAGACTAGAATTCCTACCTTATCTTGTATTTTACAGCAGCTGCACTTCCTCTTGCCTAATCCTTCTAGGACTAGGACTCTTAATGCATATCCTTCTGCCCTTAGAATTCTTCTTGTCACGACTATCCTATTGCTACTGGAACTCATCATGAGTGTCCTACTGTTGATAGAACTTCTTCTTGACATGGATGTCCTGCTGTTGCTAGAACTCTGCTTGGCATAAACGTCTTACTGCTGCTAGAGTTCTTCTTGATGCAAATATCCTTCTTCTATTGAAACTCTTGTTGGCTTGAATGTCCTTCATTGATTAGGAATGCCCAGGCTCTCACTGCTCGGGCTGCACACTTTCTGTTGCCAGACTTGTTGTGCACATTTTCTGGCCCATGCTCTCCTTTGCTGCCCCATTTTCTACCCACTGCCTTTCCTGCGTACTTAGGTTCTCAACAGTCTGGCAGTGCGTGGGGTGAACTTCCGGAAGCAACCGGAACAACCCGCCGGGCGCAGCAGAGGCATTGGGCGTATTCAGCAGTGCATGAGACGAACTTCTGAGAGCGAGAAGAACATCCCCGCAGGCACGGCAGAGACAATGGGTGCATTCGGCAATGCGCGGGATAAACTTTCCGGCTGCGACAAAAGCATTCCTATGGGTGCAATAGTGGTGTCGAGCGCATTTGGAAGTGCTCAGGATGAACTTTCGGGAGTGATGGGATCATACACGCGGGCGTAGCAGCAGTTTTGGGCGCGTTGGACAGTATGTGGGATAAATTTCCGGGAGCAACCAGAACATCCCCGCGGGCGCAGCAGGGGATTTGGGCATGTTGGTCAATGTGCACGATGAACATCCGGAAGCGACTGGAACATCCCTGCTGGTATGGCAGAGGCATCAGATGCATTTGGCATGCTTGTGATGAACTTCTAGGATTGACCGGAACATCCCCGTGGATGCTGTAGAGGCTTCGGTAGCATTTGGTAGTGCGCTGGACGAACTTCAGGGTGCGATCTGAACATCCTCGCAGGTGCAGCAGTGGCATCGGACACTTTCAGCAGTGCACTCAACGTACTTCCGGAAGCAACCAGAACATCCCCACAGGCGTGTTAGCGGTGTTGAACGCATTTGGCAGTGCATGGTATAAACTTCTGGGAGTGACTATAACATCCCCACGGGGGTTGTCAATTGTATCATGTGGGTTTAGACAGTGCGCAGGATGAACTCCTAGGAGTAACCGAAACATCACCGTGGGCGCAGCAGAGGCATTGGACCCATTCAGCAATGTGCAGTATGAACTTCTAGGAGCAAACTGAACATCCCTGTGGGTGTAGCAGGAGATTCGGGCGCATTGGGCAGTTTTGCCGGACGAACTTATAGGAGCGACCGGAACATCCTTATTGGCACGACAACAACGTCAGATGCATTTGGCATGTGCACTGGATAAACTTCAAGGATCAACCAAAACAAGCCCACAAGTGCAGCAGAGGATTCGGGAGCATTCGGCTGTGCATGGACAAACTTCTTGGAGCAACTAGAACATCCGTGCAGGCATGTCTGAGGCTTCGAGCACTTTGGACAGTGTGCAGGATGAACTTCTAGGAACAACCATAACATCCCTGTGGGCAAGGCAGAGGCTTTGGCCGCATTGGGCAGTGTGTGGGACGAATTTCTGAGAGCAACCAGAACTACCTCTGCATGAGGTAGAGGCTTTGACTGCATCAGGAAGTATGCAAGACGAACTTCTTGGAGAGAGGCAGAACATCTGTGGCGGGTGCAGCAGAGGCGTCTGGCGATTCTGACAGTGCGTGGGATGAACTTCCGGGAGCAGCCGGATCATCCCTGCTGGCGTGGCAAAAGCATCGGGTGGGTTTGGCAGTGCACAGGACTAACTTCCAGGAGTGATCAGAATATTCCCGCGGGCTTGGCGGCAGCATCTGGCGTGTTCAGCAGTGCATGGGACAAATTTCTTGGAGGGACCTGAAATCCTTACGGGCTCGACAGAGGCATCAGACGTGTTCGGCAGCGCTCGGGACGAACTTCCAAGAGCAACCACAACATCCCGACGAGTGCAGCAGAGGCATCAGGCATGTTCAGCAGTTTGCTGGATGAACTTTTTGGGAGTGACTAGAACATCCCCACTGGTGCAGCATAGGCATCAGCTGTGTTTGTGTTGGAGTCCTGATTTTTTTCCCTAACTTTTCTACACCTTAGGGGTCAGCACACCTACTAAAAACCTTCCTAACTTGCTGTCCCGTTTGATTCTTGAGTTCTTTTCTTGATTTTCATCCCCTAAGCTGTCCTTCAGGATTAACTAATGATATAAAGGATATGTTGGATAGGCAAGACAACTCTTAAACCTATCACAACTTGCCTTGGTTGAAGAAGACAACTCTTGACTTTAACCTAAGCTCTTAAGCAAGGAAGACAACTCTTAACCTTGTCTTAAGCCCAAGTTATCTCAAGACAACTCTTAAAAGATAACTGAAATATAAACAAGAATGGAAGCAAGAATGCTAACCTTGATTCTTGATTAATGAATGAAAATATACAAAATTCGGAGCATATCTCCCTGCTCACAAATAATGGGCTGTATTTATAGTATTAGACAGCCTTATCCTAATTCAACTAGTACTTAGGTTCCTTATCCACTTAGGATATGTTTTCCTAAGTCAACAAGGTTTTCTAAGTCAACTAAAACATTATCAAGATAGACCTTATCCCAATGTTTCCTAATCCTACTAGGATTCTTGGTCTTTCTTGAATTCCTACTTAGACTAAATTCCTACTTTGACTAATGTACATTAGGCAGTGTGTGGGACGAACCTCTGGGAATGACCGGAACATCCACGCGAGTGTGGCAGGGGCATCCGGTGCGTTCTCTAGTGCTCGGGACGAACTTCTGCAAGTGACCAAAACATTCCCACAATTGCGGCAGAGGCGTCGGGTACGTTCGGCAGTGTGCAAGACAAACTTCTTGGAGTAACTAGAACATCCCCGCAGGCACAGCAGTGGTGTCCAGTGCATTGGACAGTGCACAAGACAAACTTCTAGGAGCGACCGGCACATCCCCATGGGAGTGGAAGAGGCATCGGGCGCCTTCAGCAATGCATGAGACGAACTTCTAGGAGCAACCCAAACATCCCAGTGGGCATGGCAGCAGTGTTGGACATGTTCGTGTTGAGAAGCTAAGTATGCAGGAAAGGCAATGGGCAGAAAATGGGGCAGCAAAGGACAGCATGGCTTAGAAAATGTGCACAACAAGCATGGCAACAGCAAGTGTGCAGCCCAGCAGTGAGGCCCAACCAGTATTTAACTTAATCCTAATTAATGAAGGACATCTACGCCAAGCAGAGGTTCAGCAGCAGCAGGACATCCATGCCAAGTAGAATTCCAGCAGCAGCAGAAATCCATGCCAAGAAGAGTTCTATCAGCAGCAGGACAAGCATGATGAATTCCAGCAACAATGGGATACTCATGGCAAAGTAGAATTCTAAGGGTAGAAGGATTTGCATTGAGAGTCCTAGTCCTAGAAGGATAAGCCAAGAGGAAGTGCCAGCAGCTGTAGAATACAAGATAAGGTAGGAATTCTAGTCTAAAGTAGAAATTCAAGAAAGACCAAGAATCCTAGTAGAATTTGGAAACATTTGGATAAGGTCTGTCTTGATAAGATTATAGTTGTCTTAGAAAACCTTGTTAACTTAGGAAAACTTGTCCTAAGTGGATAAGGAACTTAAGTATTAGTTAAATTAGGATAAGGCTGTCCAATACTATAAATACAGCCCATTATTTGATAGCATGGGGATATGCTCTGAATTTGGCAGTGTACAGGATGAACATCTAGTAGCGACTCGAACATCCCTGAGGGCACAGCAGAGGCGCGGGCTGTGGCAGCAGGCATGCCCAAAAGTGTGCGGGACAAACATCCACAAGTGATTGGAGCATGCTTGTGGGTGTGGCAGAGGCTTCTGGCACATTGGGCTGTGCACAGGACGAGCTTCCTGGAGCGACTGCAAAATCTCCGTGGGCTCTGCAGATGCATTGGACGCATGCAGCTGTGCTGCGTACAAAATTCCAGGAGTGAACGGCAGCAGTGTAGGACACATTTGGCAGCATGGGGGGAAAAGTTCCAGGTGCAACCGGAACATCCCCTCAGGCACATATGATGCTTCTTGCGTGCACATTCTGGCCTGTTGCTGCCTCTCTTGCTGCTTAGTGTCTCGGACGCATTCATTCACACTCCCTTTGCCTCCTAAGGTCCTTAACAATCCCCCTTTCTTGGAGACTCACCTTGTCCTCAATGTGAAAATTAGGGAAACATTGCTGGATATCGTCATAGTCTTCCCATGTTGCTTCATCTTTGGGTGAATGACTCCACTATATGAGTACTCTCCACACTGGCCTTCTATTGCGCCCATAGCTTACTATGTGAAATCCTAGTGCTTCCTTTGGGTGCTGCCCCAGGTGATCTTCCCTAAAAACGTCAGGCAGTCCCTCATTCACTTATCTCACATCTCCTATCTTTTTCTTAGCAATGAAATGTGAAACATTGGATGTAATTTGGAGTTTAATGGTAGCCTTAGGTGATAAGTTACTGCCCCAAATCGCTCTATTACCTCGTATGGTCCAAAATACTTCTTAGCTAGCTTTGCTATAGTTGGCTTTCCAGCCTTTATTTTCCTTCTATGGTGGATCTTAAGATAGACATAGTCACCTACCTTAAATTCCACTTCCTTCCTCTCTTTATCTGCTTGTCTCTTCGTTTGGTCCCTTGCTTTCTTAACAATTTGAATGCATCTTCACTCTTCTTTGTCCATAGGAATCCATCCTTCTTCAGCAAATCTCTTAGTGGTTTTGCTATGGCACCGTATTTGTAAACAAATTGGCAATAATAGCCTGTCAAGCCTAGAAATCCTCTAAGTTATGTGACATTCTTAGGAGTTGGCCATGTTTGCATGGCTCCTATTTTTCGTTGGTCTACCTTCACTCCTTCTTCGAATATGATGTGACCGAGGTATTCAAGCTCCTCTTGCATGAATGTGCACTTGGATGGCTTGATGACAAAACAATTTCTTCTTAACACTTCTAGCACTTTTGCTAAGTGTTCTAGGTGATCATCATGGTTCTTGGAATAGACCAAAAGTGTCATCAAAGAAAACTAAGACAAACCTACACAAATAAGGTTTGAAGATGTCATTCATGGCTGCTTGAAAGGTGGAGGGTGCATTGCATAGTCCGAAGGGCATGACTAGGTACTCGTAGTGTCCACTATGAGTCCAAAATGCTGTCTTCTGCACGTCCTCTTCTTTCATGCGTATTTGATGATATCCGGCCTTGAGATCCAGCTTGGTGAACAACTTTGCTCCATGTAACTCATCCAGCATATCATCAATTGTTGGGATCAGAAAAACGATCCTTGACAGTTGCTTGGTTGAGTGCCCAATAATCAGTGCAAAACCTCCAAGTTTTGTCTTTCTTTCTAACAAGTAGAATGGGAGAAGAAAAAGGGGAAGTGCTAGGTTAGATAATACCTTGCTGTAGCATCTCTTCCACTTGTCTTTCGATCTTGTTCTTTTGGAAGTGTGCATACCGGTAAGGTGCTACATTAATCACCTTGGTTTCTTTGATTAATGGGATGGCATGGTCGTAATGTCTTGAGGGTGGCAGTCCTTGTGGCTCTCCTAAGACATCTCCGAATTGCTCTAGTAGGTCCCTTACTTCTATTGGTATGTCTTTCATGTGTATGATGTTCAGCCATGTTTTCCTCTTTTGTGGCCAAGAGAACCGTAACACATTGTTCTCTTTTTTTGTGTAGTCATTCAAGGGTGTATACCTCACAATGATATGTTGCATTGGTGGTGGATGCCTCCCACGTGCAGTCCCTTCCCTTCCATTGGAAGTGCATGGCCATGGATTCATAGTCGAACATTATCAAGACCTGCCAGGGCTAACACATGCAGTTCCGCCTCTATTTTGACTCCTTGAATCTGCATTGCTACTGCCTGGATCACTTGTGCGCACTTGAGCTTCTGTCCACTTGCCACTCTTACCTCAAAGGGTGTAATCTTTTTCGATATAGCTGAAGTGTTTTGACAATTTTGTGTTGATGAAGTTATGAGTAGCTCCACTATCTATCAACACCAAAACGTTCTTTCTATTAATGGTTGTGAACAACCTCATGGCAGTAGGCTTGGTGGTTGCCCCTACTGCATGCAAGTTGATTTCGCCTTCTTCCACATGATCAGGGAAGTGTTCTGCCTCTGCTTCCTCCTCGCTGTCCATGCGGCTTTCTTGTTCTTCCTCACTGCTTTCCTCATGTTCTTCATCACTTACCACTTCAATGATGTTGAACAGCCCTTTCTTGCACTTGTGGCCAACTTGCCACTTATCATTGCACCTAAAACATAAGCCTCTTTCTATTCTCCTGTTGATTTCTTCAGTGGATAGTTTGAGAGGGTCTTTTGTTTTTGAGGTACTGTCTTACTTGATGAGGATGCTTTACCTAATTTGTCTGAGGGTTTGATGACCTTGGTTGTGCTGCGGGTGATGCTTCTCCCATCATTGATGAGTCTTGCCAACCAAATGCATGAGTGAGAGAGTTTGGATCCCTCATCTTCACTTCTGGCTTAGCCAAGGTACAAGGCCATCTAGAAAAGTGCCAATTAGTGCACTATCTGGCCAATGTCCTACCAATTTGGCCAACCTCTCGAATTCTTCAAGGTAGCTTTCTAGAGATCGCTCTTGCCTAATCTTGGCAAAGTTGATCCCTCATAGTTAGTCATGCTGGATGGGCCAAATCTGTTCACTAACTCTTGTGTGAACCTTATCCAACATATCCTTTTTCCTTCTCGGCCATAGGTGGCCTTAAGCCAATGCCACCATTGGTTGGCTCTCCCACATAGGTGATAGGATGCAAAATCAACCCTTTCACCTCATTCAATATTTTGTTTCTCAAAATAAAATTCACCCTTGGAGATCCATTTGGTTGGATCTCCCTTCTCAAAGGTAAGGGAACTCGATTTTTACCTTAGGCCATGTGGAATGGCTTGGGCTGTCCTAGTGCCAATCCTCCCTCCTTGTGGTGTGCCATGGTTCTGCCTCAGGGTGATTGTGCACCCTTCTTGGTTGCCATGATGCGGGCCTTCTAGTCCATCACTTCCTCATTGTCACTATAATCATTATAGCGATTATGGGGTGGGTGTTCATATGGTGAAGTCTCCCTCTGGCTTCCCAAACTCATGCGCCTTTTCCCCCTTTCTTGAGAGGGAAGTTGCTCCTGGTTAGATTCGTCCTCATGCACTTGGTGCCATGTGACTTCTGATTGTAGCCTCCTAGATCGTTTGTGGTAGGTGGCTGTTTCTGCCCTGCTCGGTTTGGACTTGTTTTCCAGCCACTCAAGGTGTATCTCTCTTCAATTGTTCAAGAGAATGAATGATAGATGATAGTTGGTGTTTGATATCCATACCTGGCCAAGAGAACAGCAAAACATTGTGCCCTTTTTCTGTATAGTCGTTCAAGGGTACTTACCTCACAAAGATGCGTTGCATTGGTGGTGGATGCCTCCCATATGCAGTTCCTTCCCTTCCATTGGAAGTGCATGGCCATGGATTCATAGTTGAACATTATCTTGCCTATGCTTTTAAGCCAAGCATTGCCCAAAACCATATCAAGACCTGCCAGGGCTAACACATGCAGTTCCGCCTCTATTTTGACTCTTGAATCTGCATAGCTACTGCCTGGATAACTTGTGCGCACTTGAGCTTCTGTCCGCTTGCCACTCTTACCTCAAAAGATGCAATCCTTTTTTAACATAGCTGGAGTGTTTTGACCTGTTTTGTGTTGATGAAGTTATGGTGGCTCCACTATCAATCAACATGAAAATATTCTCATCGTTTATGGTTGTGAACAACCTCATTGTAGTAGGCTTGGTGGTTGCCCCTACTGCATGCAAGTTGATTTCACCTTCTTCTGCATGATCTGAGGAGTGTACTGCCTCTGCTTCCTCCTTGCTGTCCATGCGGCTTTCTTGATCTTCCTACATCACTACTGAATCCCCTTTGCTAATTTTTTGAGTGCCAAAGAAATCCCTAACGTTGCATGGAATGTCTAGATCTTCAGCGTTCAAGCTGTAACACAGATAATCATCATTCTGTCCAGGGAATTGAAAATCTAAAATAGATGCAGATGATGGCATTTGATCCGTATATGTGCCTTCTAAAGCTTGTTTCATGCTAAGCATATTTTCCACAGCAGTTTGCATATTGAATTGTCTAGAGGTCTGATTCTTGCAGCTTGTGAATCTGTCCTGTGAAAGATCAGCAAGTCCTTCATCTGGACAGGAATATGATTAGAAACTTTGTCTTCTGATCCAAGTTTAGCCTACAGCACAAATTGGTCCTACATAGTCCTTGTTGGAGTATTTTCTAGTGGATAATTTGTAGAAGCATTGGAGTGTTCTTGCAATCCATTTGAAGACCTATTTAATCCTGCATCTATTCAATTTGCTGTCTCTCTATCCTGGTCATTTCTAATGAAGATGTAGACTAGCAGTTCAGTGGAAACTATTAGAGCTCTTAAGTCATTGTTTTGCAACAAGTCAGGTCCTAGAACTCTTGTGTCCTTAGCGTTACCATCACTTGGACGTGCATACGCACCTTCTGTGTGCCATTTTCTTCCTCCACTGTCAGCAACTGAAATTCTTGATGATGAAACATCTTTACTTGTTCTCCAGATTGGCATTTCAGGAGGTAGAGATGAATATTCCAAGTTCTGAACTAGTGCAGTACTCTCCAGATTTGATGAAGGAAAGACTTGGTTCCCATCAAACTCGGAGCAAATATTTGTGATGCTGGATGGGCCAAATCTGTCCATCAATTCTTGTGTGAACCTTGTCTAGCCAATCCTTCTACCTTCTCTGCCGTAGGTGGCCTTAAGCCAACACCACCATTGATTGGCCCTCCCACATAGGTGATAGGATGCAAAATCAACCCTTTCACCCCTCTCAACACCTTGTTTCTCAAAATAGAACTCAGCCTTGGAGATCCATTCGATGGATCCCCTTTCTCAAAGGTTGGGAATTTGATTTTTACCTTAGGCTTAGTGTAGTGCCTTGGGCTGTCATAGTGTTGCCATTCCTCTCTCCTATTTGTCCCGCCAACGTTCTGCCTCATGATGACTCTGCATTCTTCTTGGCTGCCATGCTGCTGGCCTTCGATCCAAAACCTCATTGTCGCTGTATCTCATCATAGGGGTCATGAGGGCTGGTGCAAATTCGGTGACACCTCCCTTCTGCTCCCTAGACTCATGTGCACTCTCCCCCTTTCTTGAGAGGGAAGCTGCTCATGGTCAGAATCTTTCTCCTGCTCATGGTGCCGTGAGATCTCCGAATGCAGCCTTCTAGGTTGCTGTGGCAGTGTGCTGCTCCTGGTTTTCTCAGTTTTGGACTTGTTTTCCAGCCACTCGTGGTATATCTCTCTTCAATTGCTCAAGAGAATGGATGATAGAAGATAATTGATGATTTGATATCACTTACCTGGACATCAAGTGAGCATCGATTCCTCTCTAAGGACAAAATTCTTTGAAAGTCCTCGTTAGTTTGCAGTTGTGGTAAAGGTGAATGCTGCCCAGATGATATGGTAATGTGCTACCTCTTCAATTTGATGTTGAATGTGGTGATCTCTTAATGAAAGCACCAATTTGTTGGGGTGATCATGCTACCTCTCAATGAAAGCACTAATATGTTAGGGTCATCGTGCTACCTCTCAACGAAAGCACCAATTTAATCCTTCTGCCTTTCCTTTTGTTTAATCCTGCTAGGACTAAGACTCTGAATGCGTATCCTTCTGCCCTTAGAATTCTTCTTGTCACGACTATCATATTGCTACTGGAACTCATTATGAGTGTCTTGCTGCTGATAGAACTCTTCTTGGCATGGATGTCCTGCTGCTGCTAGAACTCTGCTTGGCATAGATGTCCTGCTGCTTCTGGAATTTCATCTCGCGCACTGCCGAACACGCCTGAGGCATCTGTTGCACCCACGGGGATGTTCTAGCCACTCCCAAAAGTTCATCTTGTGCACTGCTGAACTGTGTCAGATGACGCTGCCGTACCTTCATGGATGTTCTGGTCGCTCCCGGATGTTCATCCTGCCCACTGCTAAACATGTCAGGCGCTGCTGCCGTGCCTGCGGGGATGTTACGGTTGCTCCCGAAAATTTATCACTTGCACTGATGAACGTGTCCAACGCTGCTGCCCCCACAGCAGGGATGTTCTCGTCGATGCTGGAAGTTCATCTCAGGCACTGCAATCGCGCCTGAAGCCTTCGACGCACGTGTGGAGACATTCTGGTCGCTCCCAGTAGTTCATCCAAAGCACCGCTGAATGCGCTGACACCTCTGCCGCGCCCGTGGGGATATTCTGGTCGTTCCAGGAAGCTCATCCCACATACTACCAAATGCACTAACGTAACTTCCTTGCCCGTGGGGATGTTCTGGCCACTCCTGGAAGTTTGTCCTATGCACTGCCAAATGTGTCAACGCCGCTACCATGAATGTAGGGGTATTTTGGTCACTCCTGGAAGTTAGTCCCATGCATTGCCAAACGCGCCTGAATACTTTGCCATGCCCACATGGACGTTTTGGGCGCCCCCAGAAGTTTGTACCATGGACCACTGAACATGCTCGAAGCATCTACCGTGTGTGCGGGGACATTTTGGTCGCTTCCAGAGGTTCGTCCCAGGCAATGCTAAACATGCCTGAAACATCTGCCATATGCATGGGGTTATATAGGTCACTCTTGTAGTTCATCCTAAGCACTGCCGAATGCATCCAACGCATATGCCGTGCCTATGGTGACATTACAGTTGCTCTCGGAAGTTCATCCTGAGCACAGCCGAACGCGTTTTACACATCTACTGCACCTTCGAGATGTTGCGGTCACTCTCGAAGTTCATCCCAAGCACAGCCGAATGTGTCCGATGCCTCTGCTGAGCCTGGGGATTTTACAGTCGCTTCCAGAAGTTCAACCCGAGCACTGCCGAACACAGGTGATGCCTATGCCACGTGTCTTTCCTGGAAGTTAGTCCCGTACACTGCCGAACGCGTCTGATGCCTCTACCGTCCCCATGAGGATGTTTCGGTCGCTCCCAGATGTTCTTCCCGTGGACTGCTGAACGCACCTGATGCCTCTGCCACACCCCTTGAGATGTTCCAGTCACTCTCGGAAGTTTGTCCCGCGCACTGCTGAATGCGCTTGATGCCTCCGCCGTGCATGCAGGGATGTTTTGGTTGGCACCGGTAATTCATCCCACACATTGCTGAACTCGTCTGATGCCTCTGCCAAGTCCACAAGGATTTTCCAATCGATCCCGGATGCTTGTCCCGTGCACTACAGAACGCGCCCAATGCCTCTGCCAAGCCCATGAGGATTTTCAGCCGCTCCTAGAAGTTCATCCCACACATTGCCGAATGTGCCCAATGCCACTACCACACCTGTGGGGATGCTCCAATCGTTATTGGAAGTTTGTCCTGCACACTGCCGAATGTGTCTGACGCCACTGCTGCACCTGCATGGATGTTTTGGTCGCTCCTGGGTGCTCATCCCGTGCGCTGCCCTATGTGCCCGAAGCATCTGCCACGCCTGTGGGGATATTCCAGTTGCTTCCAGAAGTTCATGCCGCACATTGCCAAATGCACCCAAAGCATCTACCACACCTGTTGAGATGTTTCAGACACTCCCGAAAGTTCTTCCTTTGCACAGTCCAATGCATCTGAAGCCTCTGTCGCGCCCGCGGGGATGATCCAGTCGGTGCAAGAAGTTTGTCTTGCACACTAACGAATGCGCCGACACCTCTACCATGCCCGTGAGGTTGTTCCAGTTGCTCCTGAAAGTTGTCCGGAGCACTACTGAACTCGTCCAATGCCTCATCTGAGCCCGCGGGGATTTTCTAGTTGCTCTCGGAAGCCGGTGCCGAACACAGCCTGTGCATCTGTCCGCACGCGAGGATGATTCAGTCGCTCTCGGACGTTTGTCCTTTGCACCACCAAATGTTTTCGATCATGCTACTGCACCTGCAGAGATTTCAGGTTGCTCCCAGAAGTTCATCCCATGCACTGTAGAACGTGCCTAACACTGTTGCTATGCCCACGGGGATGTTCCGGTCACTCTTGGAAGTTCGTCTCAAGCATTGCCGAACAACCTTCCTAAAGCCTCTATTGTGCCAGTGGGGATGTTTCGGCTGCTTCCCGGAAGTTCATCCCACTCACTGCTGAACATGTCCGACACTGTTGCCCCACCCGCTGCGATGTTCTCATGGCTCTCGGAAGTTCATCCCAAGCACTGCCAAATGAGTTGATGCCTCTACAAAGCCTGCAGGAATTTTTTGGTTGCTCCCCGAAGTTCGTCCCGCACACTGCCCAATGCATCGAAAGTCTGCCATGCTTGTAGGGATGTTCTGGTCACTCCCGGAATTTCATCCCGAGCACTGCCAAATGCATCTGGCGCCTCTCCCAAGCCTGCATGGATTTTCTAGTCACTCCTGAAAGTTTGTCTTGCACACTGCCGAATGCACCCAATGTTGCCGAGATTTTCAAGGTGCTCATCGAAGTTCGTCTGGTGCACTTCCTAACACGTTGCAAGCCTCTTCTGCACCAGGGGGCATGTTTCGGTAGCTCCTAAAAGTTCATTAGGCTTACTGCTGAACACTCTTGATGCCTCTGCCGCGCCCACAGAGATGTTCCAGTCGCTCCCAGAAGTTAGTCATATGCACTGCCCAACACACCCAAAGCCTCTACCGTGCCTGCAGGGATGTTCTAGTCCCTCTCTGATGTTCGTCCTACACACGGGCAAATGCACCCGATGCCTCTGCCGTGCTCGGGGGGATGTTTAGGTTAATCCCAGAAGTTTGTCCTGCGCACTGCCAAACCTACCCAATGTAGCTGCTGCACCTGCGGGGTTGTTCCAGTCGCCCCCTGAAGTTCATCCCACACACCGCGGAACACACCCGACACCTCTACTGCCCGTGCAGTGATGTTCCGGTTGCTCCCGGAAGTTCATCCCACGCACTACCCAACGTGTCCAACATCGCTGCTACACCTACAAGGATGTTTCAGTCACTCCTGGAAAAACATCCTGCACACTAGCCAACCCATCTGAAGCCTCTACCGTGCCCTCAGGGATATTCCGGTTGCTCCAGCAAGTTCATCCCGCGCACTGTCAAACTTGTCCGATGCAGGTGTCGTACCCACAAGAATGATCTGGTCACTCCCGGAAGTTCATCTCGCACACTCCCAAATGCGCTCGATGCACCTGCTGCGCAAGCAAGGATGTTCCAGTGGATCCTGGAAGTTTGTCCAGTGCATTGCTGAATGCCCCCAATGCTACTGGCGTGCCTAGCAGGATGCTCTGGTAGCTCCCAGTAGTTTGTCCCGCGAGCTGCTGTACGCTCCCGATGCCTCTGCCATGCCCGTCGGGATGTTCCGGTTTCTCAAGGAAGTTTGTTCCATGCATGCCAACGGCCACGATGCCTTTGCTACGCCTGAAGGGATGTTCCGGTCTCTCTCGGAAGTTCGACCCATGCACTTTCCAATGTGCTAGAAGCCCCTGCCGTGCCCAGGGGGATGTTCAAGTAGCTCCTGGAAAATCGTCTTGTGCACTGCCGAACACACCCAATGCCGCTGTCATGTCTGCAGGGATGTTCCAGTCCCACCCGGAACTTCACCCAGTGCACTGCCAAACACACCCGACACCTGTGCCGCCCCTGCAGGGATGTTCTTGTCTCTCATAGAAATTTATCCCATGCACTGCCCAATGCCTCTGCCGCACCTGCAGGGATGTTCCAGTCACTCCCATATGTTCGTCACGTGCTATGCTGATCGCACCCGACACCTCTGCCATGCCCATGGGGATGTTTCTGGTAGTTCGTCTTGTGCACTGGCAAACACGCCCGATGCCTCTCCCACGCTCGCTAGGATGTGGTCGCTCCCTTAAGTTCATCCTAAGCACTACTGAATGCATCCAGTGCCTCTGCCGAGCCCGCGGGGATCTTCTGCTCGCTCCTAGAAGTTCTTCTCGCACACGGTCGAATGTGCCTGACACTCTGCCATGCCCGAAGGGATGTTTCGATCACTCCCAGAAGTTCATACTCAGCACTGCCGAATGCTTCCAACGCATCTGCTGAGCACACAGGGATATTATGATCGCTCCCGGAAGTTTGTCCTTAGTACTGCCAAGCACATCTGACGTCTCTGCTGAGCCCCTAGGGATTTTACAGTCACTCTTGAAAGCTTGTACCATGCACTGCTGAACGCACCCAAAGCCTCTGCCATGCCCGCGGGGATTTTCCGGTTGCTCCTGGTAGTTCGTCCCGCGCACTGCCAAATGTGCCTGATGCCTCTGCCACACTTGTGGAGATGTTCCAGTCGCTCCCGGAAGTTCCTCCCGAGCATTGCTGAATGCATTCGATGCCTCTACCGAGCCTGTGGAGAATTTACGGTTGCTCCGGAATATCCACACTGCCAAATGTGTCCAACTCCACTGCTGTGCCCTCAGAGATGTTCCAGTTGCTCTTGGAAATTCCTCCCGATTGCTGCCAAATGCATCCAACGCCTCTGTCAAGCTCACGAAGATATTCTGGTCGCCTCTAAAAGTTCATCCCATGCACTACCAAACGAGGCTGACGCTACTGCTGCGCCTGCAGGGATGTTCCGGTCGCTCCCAAAAATTCACCCCGCACACCGCCCAATGTGCCCGAAGCCTCTGCTGCACCCGTAGGGATGTACTACCAAATGCACCCGATGCCTCTGGCGAGCCCATGGGGAATTTTTGGTCACTCACTGAAGTTCATCCCACGCACTGCCAAACGTGCTGAGGCCACTACCGCGTCTGCAGGGATGTTCTGGTTGCTCTCGGATGTTCGTCCCGCAGACAGCCAAATGCACGCAACACCTTTGCTGTGCCTAGGGGGATGTTCTAGTCGCACCCGGAAGCTCTTCCCATGCACTGCCCAATGCATCCGATGCCTCTACCGGGCCTATGCTGATTGTTTGGTTGCCGATGGAAGTTTGTTCCATGCACTGCCAAATGCACCCCACACCACTACCGTGCCCACGAGGATGTTCTAGTTACTCCCAACAGTTTGTCCTGCGCACTGCTGAACGCATCCGATGCCGCTGCCACGCCTTCGATGATGTTCCTGTCACCCCCAAAAGTTTTTCCTGCACGCTGCTGAACGCTCCCAATGCCTTTGCCATGCCCGCAGCGATGTTCTGGTCACTCCCAGGTGTTCGTCCCGTGCATTGCCAAATGCACTTGAAACCCCTATTTCATCCAAGGTGATGTTCTGGTCAGTCCTAGAAGTTCATCCTATGCACTGCCCAATGCACCCGAAGCCTCTGTGGCACCCATGGGGATGTTGCAGTTGCTCCAAGAAATTCGCCCAGCGCACTGCCAAATATGTTTGATGCCGCAGCTGTGCCTGCTGGAATGTTTTGGTCGCTCTAGGAAGTTCGTCCCACGCACTGCTGAACATGCCTAACACCTCTGCCCCAACCGCTAGGATGTTCTGTTCGCTCTTGGAAGTTTGTCCCATGCATTGCGGAACATGCTTGAAGCCTCTGCCGCACCTATGGGGATGTTCCAATTGCTCCCTGAAGTTTGTCCAGCACATTGCTGAACATGCCTGATTCCTCTACCGTGCCCGTGGGAAGTTCTGGTCACTCCTAAAACTTTGTCTCGCAGACAGCTAAAAGCATCCAACACATCTGCCATGCCTGCAGGGATATTTCGGTTGCTCCTAGAAGTTCATCCCGAGTACTGCAGAACATGTCTGATGCCTCTACCAAGCCAGCGGCGATTTTGCGGTCACTCCCAGAAGTTAGTCCCGCACACCACAGAATGTGCCCCATGTTGCTGCCGCATCTACGAGGATGTTCCGGTTGCTCCCGAAAGTTCAACACATGCACTGCCAAATGCACCTGATGTCTCTGCCACGCCTGTGGGGACATTTTGTCACTCCTAAAAGTTTGTCGTGTGCACTACCAAACGGGCCTGATGTCTTTGCCGCGCCCTCAGGGAAGTTGCTCCTGGTTAGATTCGTCCTCATGCACTTGGTGCGATGTGACTTCTGATTGTGGCCTCCTAGTCATTTGTGGTAGGTGGCTGTTTCTGCCTTGCTTGGCTTGGACTTGTTTGCCAGCCACTCGAGGTGTATCTGATAAGCCTTAAGGATCTTCAATGGCAAATCAAGATCTAATGGGTATATTTTTTTAGGGTTTTTTGTGGATGGAAAGAGGTGCTGAGATATGGTATAGTTGTTAGGTGGATGAAAATTCATAATTGGAGTAAGTTACTGGGTCTGTAGGGGTGTTTTAAGGAAGCTGAAGGGTTATGTACGAATTTGAAGTGGGAATGTGACAGGGATAGCTTTATGAAAAGTTTAAGAAGAGAAAAAGAAATTTCAATCAATATCAAGAATCAAAATAAAAAAGTAAAAAGTAGTTAATCAAGTTTGATAAGATCAGATGGCAACAAATAAGATTACTAGGTTGATTCGCCACACTCTAAGATAGAAAGAAGGAAGAGTGATAAGAATCGATAGATAATAACTAGTTAATCAAGTTTGATAAGATTAGATCCCCACAAACAAGATTACTAGATTGATTCACCACACTCTAAGATAGAAAGAAGGAAGAGTGATAAGAATCGATAGATAATTCACCACTAAACAAAGAATTTGTTTAGATAAGAATTTGGATGCAACGAAGCAAAATTTTGCTTATTCCTCAAAACTGTTTAATTACATGCAATAATGTTGTATTTATAGTGATGACAACCTTTTCATGTCTAGCTTATACTAAAACGCCTAATTCATCTATGATAAGGATTCCTAAGTAAATAAGGACTACTAAGTCATCTAGATTTCTATGAGGATAAGTCTAGTATATTGGGTTCTTACTTCTACTTAAAATTTTACTTGTAACACCCTACTTGATCTCAAACTCCTTGCCTAGTGACATTTTCTGTAGCTGCTGGAATTCTCCTTGTCATGGATATCCTTTTTTAATGAGGATTAATCTTTCTTGGATGGCAGGAACTTCATTTCTATGATTGAGCACATCAGTATCTCTCTTCAATTGTTCAAGAGAATGAATGATAGATGATAGTTGGTGTTTGATATACATACTTGGCCAAGAGAACCACAAAACATTGTGCCATTTTTTTGTATAGTCGTTCAAGGGTATTTACTTCACAAAGATGCGTTGCATTGGTGGTGGATGCCTCCCACATGTAGTTCCTTCCCTTCTATTGGAAGTGCATGGCCATGGATTCATAGTTGAACATTATCTTGCCTATGCTTTTAAGCTAAGCATTGCCTAAAACCATATCATGACCGCCAGGGCTAACACATGCAATTCCGCCTCTATTTTGACTTCTTGAATCTGCATAGCTACTGCCTGGATAACTTGTGCGTACTTGAGCTCTTGTTCGCTTGCCACTCTTACCTCAAAAGATGCAATCCTTTTCGAACATAGCTGGAGTGTTTTGACCTGTTTTGTGTTGATGAAGTTATGGTGGCTCCACTATCAATCAACACCAAAATATTCTCATTGTTTATGGTTGTGAACAGCTTCATTATAGAAGAGCTCTTAAGTCATTGTTTTGCAACAAGTTAGGTCCTAGAATGCTTGTGTCTGTAGCGTTACCATCACTTGGACGTGCATATGCACCTTCTGTGTGCCATTTTCTTCCTCCACTGTCAGCAACTGAAATTCTTGATGATGAAACGTCTTTACTTATTCTCCAAATTGGCATCTCAGGAGGTAGAGATGAATATTCCAAGTTCTGAGCTAGTGCAGTACTTTCCAGAGTTGATGAAGGAAAGACTTGGTTCCCATCAAACTCAAAGCAAATATTTGTGATGCTAGATGGGCCGAATCTGTCCATCAATTCTTGTGTGAACCTTGTCCAGGCAATCCTTCTACCTTCTCTGCCCATAGGTGGCCTTAAGCCAACACCACCATTGATTGGCCCTCCCACATAGGTGATAGGATGCAAAATCAACCCTTTCACCCCTCTCAACACCTTGTTTCTCAAAATAGAACTCAGCCTTGGAGATCCATTCGATTGGATCCCCTTTCTCAAAGGTTGGGAATTCGATTTTTACCTTAGGCATAGTGTAGTGCCTTGGGCTGTCGTAGTGTTGCCATTCCTCTCTCCTATGGTCCGCCAACATTCTGCCTCATGACGACTCTGCATTCTTCTTGGCTACCATGCTACTGGCCTTCGATCCAAAACCTCATTGTCGCTGTTCTCATCATAGGGGTCATGGGGCTGGTGTAAATTCGGTGACACCTCCCTTCTACTCCCTAGACTCATGCGCACCCTCCCCCTTTCTTGAGAGGGAAGTTGCTCATGGTCAGAATCTTTCTCCTGCTCATGGTGCCGTGAGATCTCCGAATGCAGCCTTCTAGGTTGCTGTGGCAGTGTGCTGCTCCTAGTTTTCTTAGTTTGGACTTGTTTTCCAGCCACTCGTGGTGTATCTCTCTTCAATTGCTCAAGAGAATGGATGATAGAAGATAATTGATATTTGATATCACTTACCTGGACATCAAGTGAGCGTCGATTCCTCTCTAAGGTCAAAATTCTTTGAAAGTCCTCGTTAGTTTGCTGTTGTGGTGAAGGTGAATGCTGCCCTAATGACATGGTAATGTGCTGCCTCTTCAATTTGATGTTGAATGTGCTGATCTCTTAATGAAAGCACCAATTTGTTGGGGTGATTGTGCTACCTCTCAACAAAAGCACCAATATGTTGGGATCATCGTGCTACCTCTCAATGAAAACACCAATTTAATCCTTCTGCCTTTCCTCTTGTTTAATCCTTCTAGGACTTGGACTCTGAATGCGTATCCTTCTGCCCTTAGAATTCTTCTTGTCATGACTATCATATTGCTACTGGAACTCATTGTGAGTGTCTTGCTGCTGATAGAACTCTTCTTGGCATGGATGTCCTGCTGCTGCTAGAACTCTGCTTGGCATAGATGTCCTGCTGCTGGTGTAATTCTCCTTGGTATGGATGTCCCACTTCTGCTGGAACTCTGCTTGGCATAGATGTCCTCCTACTGTTGGAACTCTTCTAGACATGGACATTCTACCCGAAGCCTCTGCCACACCCACAGGGATGTATCGATTGCTCCTAGAAGTTTGTCCCATGCACTGCCGATCGTGCACGATGCCACTGTTGCTGCATCAGCGGGGATGTTCCGGTCACTTCCGGAAGTTCGTCCAGCGCACCGCCTAACGTGCCTGATGCCTCTACCGTGCCTGTAGGGATGTTCTGGTAGCTCCTAAAAAGTTCATCATGCACAACGCCCAATGCGCACAAAGCCTCTTTTGCATCTGCGGTGACGTTTGGGTCGCTCCCAAAAGATTGTCTCATAGGTTTGTCCCACGCACTGCCGAACGTGCCCAATGCCTTTGCCATGCCTGCAGGGTTTTTCCGGTCGCTCCCGGATGTTCATCCCATGCACTGTCCAACACGTCCAATGCCTCTGCCGTGCCTATAAGTATGTTCGGGTCACTCCTAGAAGTTCATCGCATGCACTGCCCAATACGACCGAAGCCTCTACTAAGCCCAAGGGTATGTTCCGGTCGCTCCTGAAAGTTCATCCTGAACACTGCCCAACGTGCCCCAAACCTCTGCCCCTGCCCATGAGAATGTTCCAATCACACCCAAAGGAAAATCCCGTACACTGGCCAACACGCTTGAAGCCTTTGCCGCACCTAAGGGTATGCTTTAGGCACCCTTGGAAGTTCCTCCTGTACACTGTCCAATGCGCCTGAAACATCTGCCGTACCCACAAGGATATTCTAGTTGCTCTCAGAAGTTCATCCCGAGCTTTGCCGAACGCATCCGCTGCATCTGCGAAGCCCATGGAGATTTTCTGGACGCTCCTGAAAATTTCTCCCATGCACTGCCAAAGTGTTGAGGACCTTAGGAGCTAAAGGGAGCGTGAGCAAATGCGCACGAGGTGCTAAGTAGCAAGAGAGGTAGCAACATGCAAAAATGTGCACGCAACAAGCATACATACAATGAAACATAGCCAGGTTCTGACTCTGTCCTAATTAACTGCAGAAATCCAAGCCAAGAAGAACACCAACATTGGCTGGACAAGTAAGGCATAATCTGAGCAGAAGAAGGACATGGACAACTTGAAGAACTCTAGCAGCAGCAGGAGGTCATGGCATATTTAACTTCAACAATATGATCACGTCAAAAAGAAGTCTTGGAATGTAAGGACATGCCATATGGAAGTCCTAATCCTAGAAGGAAACTGCAAGATGAAGGTCAGCAGTTGTAGGAGAGGAGATAAGATAAGGACAGAAAGATTTAGTCAAAGTAGGAATTCTAGTCTAAGTAGGAATTCAAGAAAGACCAAGAATCCTAGTTGGATTAGAAAGCAGTGGGATAAGATCTATCTTGATAATGTTTTAGTTGACTAAGAATAGCTTGTTGACTTATGAAAACATATCATAAGTGGATAAGGAACCTAAGTACTTGTTAAATTAGGATAAGGCAGTCAAATACTATAAATACAGCCCATTATTTATGAGCAGAGAGATATGCTCCGAATTTTGTATATTTCTCATTCATTGATCAAGAATCAAGGTTAGCATTCTTGCTCCATTCTTGTTTATATTTCAGTTATCTTTTAAGAGTCATCTTGAGATAACTTGGGCTTAAGTCAAGGTGAAAAGTTGTCTTCCTTGCTGAAGAGCTTAGGTTGAAGTCAAGAGTTGTCTTTTTCAACCAAGGCAAGTTGTGATAGGTTTAAGAGTTGTCTTGCCTATCCAACATATCCTCTATATATTAGTTAATCCTAAAGGATAGCTTAGGAGATATAAATCTAAAAAAAGAACTCAAGGATCAAATGGGACAGCAAGTTAGGAAGGTTTTTAGTGGGCGTGTCGATCCTTAAGGTGTAGAAAACTTGAGGAAAAACTCAGAACCCTAACACAAAGCCTTTGGTGCCCTTGCAGGGATGTTCTGTTTACTTCAGGAAGTTTGTCCTATACACTACCAAACGTGCTCGATGTTGCTACTGTGCCTGCATGGATGTTCCGGTCTCTCTTGGAAGTTCGTCCCTTATAAGGCCCTATTGTTAAGGACCTTAGGAGACAAAGGGAAAGTGAGTAAATGTGCGTGAGGCACCAAGCAACAAAAGAGGTAGCAACAAGCTAGAATGTGCGCTCAACAAGCCTGCACGTAGCATGCAATGAAACATGGCTAGCTTCTGACTCTATCCTAATTGACTGTAGAAATCCAAGCCAAGAAGAACACCAACATTGGCACAACACGCATGAGCAGGAGAAGGACATGGACGGCATGAAGAACTCTAGCAGCAATAGGACATCTTGGCAGGTTTGACTTCAGCCAGATGTTCACGTCAAGGAGAAGTCTTGGAATGGAAGGACACACCATAATGGAAGTCCTAATCCTAGAAGGAAACGGCAAGATTAAGGTCAGCAGCTATAAGAGAAGAGATAAGATAGGACAGAAAGATTTAGTCAAAGTAGGAATTCTAGTCTAAGTAAGAATTCAAGAAAGACCAAGAATCCTAGTTGGATTAGGAAATAGTGGGATAAGGTCTATCTTGATAATGTTTTAGTTGACTTAGAATAACTTGTTGACTTATGAAAACATATCCTAAGTGGATAAGGAACCTAAGTACTAGTTGAATTAGGATAAGACTGTCTAATACTATAAATACAGACCCATTATTTGTGAGCAGAAAGATATGCTCCAAATTTTGTATATTTGCATTCATTAATCAAGAATCAAGGTTATTCTTGTTTATGTTTTGGTTATCTTTTAATAGTTGTGTTGAGATAACTTGAGCCTAAGACAAGGTGAAGAGTTGTCTTCCTTGCTTAAGAGCTTAGATTGAAGTAAGAGTTGACTTCTTCAACCAAAGCAAGTTGTGATAGGTTTAAGAGTTATCTTGCCTATCCAATATATCCATTAATCCTGAAGGACAGCGTAAGGGAGGAAAATGCAAGAAAAGAACTCAAGAATCAAACGAGCAGCAAGTTAGGAAGGTTTTTAGTAAGCGTGCTAACCCTAAGGTGCAGAAAAGTTGGGGAAGGAAATTAAGACCCTGACAAATTGGTGCTTTCATTGAGAGGTAGCACGATCACCCCAACAAATTTGCTCTCACTAAGAGATCAGCATAGACACTAGTTAATTGCAAGGCATCATAGTTACCATGAAATCTAGGCAGCATTCACCCGCACCACAGGAACAGACCGGGGAAGATTTCTCAGTCACCAACCATGGAAGAATCCTTGCCTTGGAGAGGAACCAGAATGCGATCAATGACTAGGTAAGTGATATCAAACACCAACTATCATCTATCTTCATTCTCTTGAACAATTAAAAAGAGATACACCTTGAGTGGCTGGAAAACAAGTCTAAACCGAGCAGGGTAGAAATAGCCTCGTACCACAAACGTCTAGAAGGCTATAATCAAAAGTCACACGGCACCAAGTGCATGAGGACGAATCTAACCTGGAGCAACTTCCCTCTCAAGAAAGGGGGAAAAGCACATGAGTTTTGGGAAAGCAGGAGGGAAACTTTACCAAATGAACACCTGCCCCATGATCACTACAATGATTATAGCGACAATGAGGAGGTGCTAGACAGAAGGCTCGCATCATGGCAACCAAGAAGGGTGCACAATCACCCTGAGGCAGAACCATGGCACACCACGAGAAGGGAGGATTGGGACTACGGCAGCCGAAGCCATTATACACGGCCTAAGGTAAAAATCGAATTCCCTATCTTTTGAGAAGGGAGATCCAACAAAATGGATCTTCAAGGCTGAATTTTATTTTGAGAAACAAGGTATTAAGAGAGGTGAAAGGGTTGATTTTGCATCCTATCACCTATGTGGGAGAGCCAATCAATGGTGGCGTTGGCTTAAGGCCACCTATGGCTGAGAAGGAAGAAGGATAGGTTGGACAAGGTTCACACAAGAGTTAGTGAACAGATTTGGCCTGTCCAATATGACAAATTATGAAGGGATAGCTTGCCAAGATTAGGCAAGAAGGATCTCTAGAAAGCTACCTTGAAGAATTCGAGAGGTTGGCTGAATTGGTAGGACATTGGCCAGATAGTGCATTAATTGGCACTTTTCTAGACGGCCTTGTACCTTGGCTAAGCTGAGAAGTGAAGATGAGGGATCCAAACTCTCTCACTCAATGCATTCAGTTGGCAAGACTCATCAACGATGGGAGAAGCATCACCCGTAGCACAACCAAGGTCATCAAACCCTCGGACAAACTAGGTAAGACACCCTCATCAAGTAAGACAGTGCCCTCAAAAACAAAGGACCCTCTCAAACTATCCACCAAAGAAATCAACAGAAGAATCAAAAGAGGACTATGTTTTAGGTGCGACGATAAGTGGCAAGTTGACCACGATTGCAAAAAAAGGTTGTTCAACATTATTAAAGTGGCAAGTGATGAAGAACACGTGGAAAGCAGTGAGGAAGAACAAGAAAGCTGCATGGAGAGCAAGGAGGAAGTAGAGGCAGGACACTTCCCTGATTATGTAGTACGGGTAACCACCATGCCTACTGCCATGAGGTTGTTTGCAACCGTTAACGAAAAGGATGTTTTGGTGTTGATAAATAGTAGATATGCTCCAAATTTTATATATTTACGTTCATTACTAAAGAATCAAGGTTAGCATGCTTGCTTCCATTCTTGTTTATGTTTTGGTTATCTTTTAAGAGTTGTCTTGAGATAACATGGGCTTATGACAAGGTGAAGAGTTGTCTTCCTTGCTTAAGAGCATAAGTTAAAGTTAAGAGTTGTCTTCTTCAACCGAGGCAAGTTGTGATAGGTTTAAGATTTGTCTTGCCTGTCCAACATATCCTTTATACATTAGTTAATCCCGAAGGACAGCTTAGGGGAGCAAAAATCCAAGAAAATAATTCAAGAATCAAACAGGACAGCAAGTTAGGAAGGTTTTTAGTAGGCGTGCTGACACCCTAAGGTGTAGAAAAGTTGGGGAAAGAAATCGGGACCACAACCCATGCGCCCAACACTGTGGTCATGCCCACAAGGATGTTCCGGTCTCTCCCCAAAGTTCGACCCTGCACATTGCCGAATTGTTGAGAACCTAAGTATGCAAGAAAGGCAATGGGCAGAAAATTGGGTGGCAAAGGTTAGCATTCTTACTTACTTTCTTGTTTTGTTTTTCGGTTATCTTTTAAGAGTTGTCTTGAGATAACTTAGGCTTAAGTCAAGGTTAAGAGTTGTCTTCCCTACTTAAGAGTTTCGATTGAAGCTAAGAGTTGTCTTCTTCAACCAAGGTAAGTTGTGATAGGTTTAAGAGTTGTCTTGCCTATCCAACATATCTTTATATATATTAGTTAACCCGAAGGATAACTTAGGGGATGTAAATATAAGAAAAGAACTCAAGAATCAAACAACATAGAAAGTTAGGAAGGATTCTAGTAGGTGTGCTGACCCTTAAGGTATATGAAAGTTGGGAAATAAATCAAGACCTAAACAAATTGGTGTTTTTGTTGAGAGGTCAGCACAATCATGAGATGAAAGGTAGCACGATCATCCTAAGCAATTAGTGGGACATCAGCACAAACATCAATCAATTGCAAGGCATCAAGGTTACCATGTCATCAAGGCAGCATTCACCCTCACTACAACAGCGAACTAAAGAGGACTTTGGAAGAATTCTGACCTTAGAGAGGAACCGACATTTAATCAACTACCAGGTAAGTGATATAAAACAACAGCTATCATCCATCATCCATTCCCTGGAGCAATTGAAGAGGGATACACCCCAAGTGGCAAGAAGACAAAGCCACACCGAGCAAAGAAAGAGCAACATACTGCCACAGCAACCTAGAAGGCTGCATTCGGAGATCTCACAGCACCATGAGCACGGGGAAGGTTCTGACCATGAGCAGCTTCCCCTCTCAAGAAAGGGGGAGAGTGCACATGAGTCTAGGGTGCATAAGGGAGGTGCCACTAAATTTGCACCGGCCCCACGACCCCTATGTGTATACAGTGACGACGAGGTCTTGGATCGAAGGCCAGTAGTATGGCAGCCAAGGAGAATGCAAAGTTGTCATGAGGCAAAATGTTGGCGGACAAATAGAAGCAAGAAATGGCAGCATTATGACAGCCCAAGCCATTACACATGGCCTAAGGTAAAAATTGAGTTCCCTACCTTTGAGAAGGGAGATCCAACCAAATGGATCTCCAAGGCTGAATTTTACTTTCAAAAACGAGGTATTGAAAGAGGTGAAAGGGTTGATTTTGCATCCTATCACCTATGTGGGAGAGCCAACCAATGGTGGGCGTTGGCTTAAGGCCACCTATGGCTGAGAAGGAAGAAGGATAGGCTGGACAAGGTTCACACAAGAGTTAGTGAACAGATTTGGCTCATCTAGCATGACAAACTATGAGGGACAGCTTGCCAAGATTAGGCAAGAAGGATCTCTAGAAGTTACCTTGAAGAATTCAAGAGGTTAGTCGAATTGGTAGGACATTGGCCAGATAGTGCACTAATTGGCACTTTTCTAGATGGCCTTGTACCTTGGCTAAGTTGAGAAGTGAAGATGAGGGATCCAAACTCTCTCACTCAGTGCATTTGATTGGCAAGACTCATCAACGATGGGAGAAGCATCACTCGCAACACAACCAAGGTCATCAAACCCTTGGACAAACTAGGTAAGGCACCCTCATCAAGTAAGATAACGGCCCCAAAAACAAAGGACGCTCTCAAACTATCCACCGAAGAAATCAACAGAAGGATCAAAAGAGGCCTATTTTCAAGTGCAACGATAAGTGTTGGCCACAAGTGCAAGAAAGCACTGTTCAACATCATTGAAGTAGTAAGTGATGAAGAACATGAGGAAAGTAGCGAGGAAGAACAATACAGCCACATGGATAGTGAGGAGGAAGCAGAGGCAGAACACTCTCCAGATCATGCGAAGAAGGCGAAATCAATTTGCATGTAGTAGGGGCAACCACCAAGCCTACTGCCATGAGGTTATTCGCAACCATTAACGGGAAAAAAATGTTTTAGTGTTGATAGATAGTGGAGCTACTCATAACTTTATCAACTCGAAATTGGTCAAAACACTTCAGCTATATCCAAAAAAGATTGCACCCTTTGAGGTAAGAGTGGCAAGCGGACAGAAGCTCAAGTGCACACAAGTAATCTAGGCAGTAGCAATGCAGATTCAAGAGTCAAAATAGAGGTGGAACTGCATGTGTTAGCCCTGGCAGGTCTTGATGTGGTTTTAGGCAATGCTTGGCTTAAAACCATAGGCAAGATAATGTTCAACTACGAATCCATGGCCATGCACTTCCAATGGAAGGGAAAGGACTGCACATGGGAGGCATCCACCACTAATGCAGCACATCATTGTGAGGTAAGTACCCGAAGCACAATGTTTTGCGTTTCTCTTGGCTACAAAGGAGGAAAACACAGCCGAATATCATGAAGGGTAGAACACGACAAAAACATACGATCAGCATAAGGAACCTACTAGAGCAGTTCGGAGATGTCTTAGGAGAGCCACAAGGGCTACCACCCTCAAGACATTATGACCATGCCATCCCATTAATCGATGAGACCAAGGTGATTAATGTAGCACCTTACCGTATGCACACTTCCAAAAGAATGAGATCGAAAGACAAGTGGAAGAGATGCTACAGCAAGGTATTATCCGACCTAGCACCTCCTTTTTCTTCTCCCATTCTACTTGTTAGAAAGAAACACAAAACTTGGAGGTTTTGCACTGATTACTGGGCACTCAACCAAGCACTGTCAAGGATTGTTTTTCTGATCCCAACAATCGATGATATGCTAGACGAGTTACATGGAGCAAAGTTGTTTACCAAGCTGGATCTCAAGGCGGATATCATCAAATACGCATGAAAGAAGAGGGCATGCAGAAGACAACATTTCGGACTCATAGTGGACACTACGAGTACCTAGTCATGCCCTTCGGACTATGCATGCACCCTCCACCTTTCAAGCAGCCATGAATGACATCTTCAAACCTTATTTGCACAGGTTTGTCTTAGTTTTCTTTGATGACATTTTGGTCTATTCCAGGAACCATGATGATCACATAGAACACTTAGCAAAAGTGCTAGAGTGTTAAGAAGAAATCATTTCATCATCAAGCCATCCAAGTACACATTCATGCAAGAGGAGCTTGAATACCTCAGTCACATCATATCCGAAGATGGAGTGAAGGTAGACCAATGGAAAATAGGAGCCATGCAAACATGGCCAACTCCTAAGAATGTCACAGAACTTAGAGGATTTCTAGTTTGACAGGCTATTACCATCGATTTGTTTGCAAATATGCACCATAGCAAAACCACTAACGGATTTGCTGAAGAAGGACGGATTCCTATGGACAGAGAAGAGTGAAAACACATTCAAGTTGTTGAAGCAAGCTATGTGTGAGACCCCAGTGTTAGCACTGCCCTAACTTCAACCAAACCTTTGAGCTTCACACTGACGCATGTCAAGATGGCATAGGTGCTGTCCTCAGTCAAGCCGGAAGACCTATTGCATACATGAGTAGAGTCTTAGGGCCCATGAAGAAGGAATGGTCAGTATACACCAAGGAGATGTTGGGCCATCATCCATGCAGTCAAGGTATGGCGACCTTACCTTCTTGGGAGTAAATTCCTGATCATTACAGATCAACAACCCTTAAGAAGCCTCATGGAGCAGAAAATTACCACACCAGAGCAGCAAAAGTTCCTTGTCAAGTTGCTGGGATATGAGTATGAAATAATCTACAAACCAGGCAAGGAAAACAAGGTGGCAGATGCATTGTCCAGAAGCAATGGAGGTCAAGCATTGTGGACAGCATGTGAGCCTAATGATGCATGCCTTACTGCCATTAGCAGAGCAAAGTGGAATGTATGGACAGAAATCAAAGAGGCAATAGAGATTGATCCTCAAAGCCAAGAGCATGCCAAGAAGATCAAGAATTTAGACCCTTAAGGTTAGTAAATTCACCCTTAAGAATGGATATATTTAGCACAAACAACAACTATATGTACCAAACATACTGAGACTAAGGGTGAAGATTTAAATCTTCCACAACTCATGGGCAAGGAGGACATTTAGGATGGTTCCATACTTACATGCAAATCAAGCTATTCTTTTGGTCAGAAGAATTGAAGGCAGAAGTCAAAAAGAAAGATAGCAATTGTGACATTTGCCCATGGATAAAACCAGAAGATGGCAAGACCAAGGGATTGCTACAATCTTTGCCATTACCCATACAAGTTTGGGAAGACTATAATGACATCCAGCAATAGTTTTCCAACTTCCTAAGTATGCAAGAAAGGCAATGGGCAGAAAATGGGGCGGCAAAGGAGAGATGGGGCAGAAAATGTGCATAACAAGAATGGCAGTAGAAAGTATGCAGCCCAGCAGTGAGCAACTAGTATTTAACTTAATCCTAATTAATGAAGGACATCTATGCCAAGCATAGTTCCAGCAGCAGCAGGACATCTACGCCAAGAAGAGTTCTATCAGCAGCAGGACACAAATGATGAATTCTAGTAGCAATAGGATGTCACAACAAGAAGAATTCTAAGGGCAAAAGGATACTCATTGAGAGTCCTAGTCCTAGAAGGATAAGCCAAGATGAAGTCCAGCTGTTGTAGAATACAAGATAAGGTAAGAATTCTAGTCTAGGTAGAAATCCAAGAAACGACCAATAATCCTAGTAGGATTAGGAAACAGTTGGATAAGATCTATCTTGATAAGTTTTAGTTGTCTTAGAAAACCTTGTTGACTTAGGAAAACATATCCTAAGTGGATATGGAACTTAAGTACTAGTTGAAATAGGATAAGGCTGTCTAATACCACAAATACAGCCCATTATTTGTGAGCAGAGATATATGCTCCGAATTTTGTTATTTTCTCATTCAATAATCAAGAATCAAGGTTAGCATTCTTGCTTCCATTCTTGTTTATATTTTTGTTATCTTTTAAGAGTTGTCTTCAGATAACTTGGGCTTAAGCCAAGGTGAAGAGTTGTCTTCCTTGCTTAAGAGCTTTGGTTGAAGTTAAGAGTTGTCTTTCTTTCAACCAAGGCAAATTGTGATAGGTTTAAGAGTTGTCTTGCCTATCCAACATATCCTTATATATATTAGTTAACCCAAAGGACAACTTAGGGGATGTAAATATAAGAAAAGAACTCAAGAATCAAACGGGATAGCAAGTTAGGAAGGATTTCAGTAGGCGTGCTGACCCCTATGGTGTAGAAAAGTTGGGGAAAAAAATCGGGACCCCAACAAATTGGTGCTCTCATTTAAAGATCAGCACAATCACCAATTGAGAGGTAACACGATCACCCCAATAGATTAGTGCTCTAGTTAAGACATCAGCACAGACACCAGTCAAGTGCAAAGCATCATAGTTACCATGTCATCTAGGAAGCATTCACTCACACCACGGGAACCAAAATGCGATCAATGACCAAGTAGGTGATATGAAACACTAACTATCATCTATCATCCATTCTCTTAAATAATTGAAGAGAGACACACCCTGAGTGGCTGAAAAACAAGTCTAAACCGAGCAGGCTAGGAACAGTAACCTGCCACAAATGTCTAGGAGGTGTCAATTAGAAATCACATGGCACCAGGTGCATAAGGATGAATCTAACCATGACCAACTTTCCTCTCAAGAAAGGGAGAGAGGGCGGATGAGTCTAGGGCACAGAAGGGAGGTGCCGCCAAATTTGCACCAGCGCCATGACCCCTATGATGAGTATAGCGACAATGAGGTCTTCGATCGAAGGCCAGAAGCATGGCAGCCAAGGAGAATATGGAGTCGTCATAAGGAAGAACTTTGGTGGACAACTAGGAGAGAGGAATGGCAGCACTACGATAGCCCTAGCCACTACATCAGGCCTAAGGTAAAAATTGAATTCCCAATCTTTGAGAAAGGTGATCAACCAAATGGATCTTTAAGGCTAAGTTCTATTTTTAGAAACAAGGTATTGAGAGAGGTGAAAGGGTTGATTTTGCATCCTATCACCTATGTAGGAGGGCCAATCAATGGTGGTGTTGGCTTAAGGCCACCTACGGTAGAAAAGGTAGAATGATTGGCTAAACAAGGTTCACACATGAATTGATGGACAGATTCGGCACATCTAGCATCGTAAATATTTGCTCCGAGTTTGATGGGAGCCAAGTCTTTCCTTCATCAAATCCGGAGAGTGCTACACTAGTTCAAAACTTGGAATACTCATCTCCACCTCCTGAGATGCCAATCTGGAGAATAAGTGAAGACGTTTCATCATCAACAATTTTAGTTGATGATAATGGAGAAAAAAAATTGCACACAAAAGATGTGTATGCGCGTCCAAGTGATGGTAACACTAAGGACACAAGTGCTACAAGACTTGACTTGGTATGTCCGAATGCGAACTTAAAGGTGCAGATCTTGTGATAAGTTGAACAATGCATCTGCCAAACATCCTGATTCATCTGTTCATGTTCATGCTACTACTTCTACAGCTCTACCATATCAGTTGCATAACAATGACTTAAGAGCTCCAATAGTTTCCACTGGACCGCCATCTACATCTTCATTAGAACTAACCAGGATGGACAGAAGGAAAATTGAATTGGATGCAAGATTAAATAGGCCTTTGAATGGATTGCAAGAACATTCTAATGCTTCTACAAATTATCCACCAGAAAATACTCCAACAAGGACTATGCAGGACCAATCTGCCTTGTTGGCTAAACCTGGATCAGAAGACAAAGTTCCTAATCATAGTTCTTTCTAAATTGAAGGACTTGCTGATCTTTCATGGATAGCTTCATAAGTTGCAAGAGATCAAACCTTTAGACAATTCAATACGCAAACTGTAGCGGAAAATATGCTTAGCATGCAGCAAGCTTCACAAAGCACAATTCCCTAGACAGAATGACAATTATCTGTGTCATAGCTTGAACACTAAAGATCTACACATTCCATGCAACAGGTTTGGCACTTTGGACAGCAACCCCATTGCCAACACAAACGCCTAAAGTCAGAAATCAGTACATCATTCAGTTTATGATAACTATGAAGCCCAACTGAATGAGAGCCTCGGAGACAAAAACTAAGGAGGACAAATGTCTAAAAAGCCTTCTTTTACTAAAGCAGAAGCTAATAGTAAAGCCACCAATTACCAGGCACTCAACCAAGCGACTGTCAAGGATCGTTTTTGAATCCCAACAATTAATGATATGCTGGACGAGTTACATGGAACGAAGTTGTTTACCAAGCTGGATCTCAAGGCCAGATATCATCAAATATGCATGAAAGAAGAGGATGTGCAGAAGATAACATTTCAGACTCATAGTGGACACTACGAGTACCTAATCATGTCTTTCAGACTATGTAACACACCCTCCACCTTTCAAGCAGCCATGAACGATATCTTCAAATCCTATTTGTGCAGGTTTGTATTAGTTTTCTTTGATAACATTTTGGTCTATTCTAGGAACCATGATAATCATATAGAACACTTAGCAAAAGTGCTAAAGGTGTTAAGAAGAAATTGCCTCGTTATCAAGCCATCCAAGTGCATGTTCATCCAAGAGAAGCTTGAATACCTCGATCACATCATATCCGAAGATGGAGTGAAGGTAGACCAACAAAACATAAGAGCTATGCAAACATGGCCAACTCCTAAGAATGTAATAGAACTTAGAGGATTTCTAGGCTTGACGGGCTACTACTACCGGTTTATTGCAAAAACAACACCATAGCAAAACCATTGACAGATTTGCTGAAGAATGATGGATTCCTATGGACAGAGAAGAGTGAAATGGATTCAAGTTGTTGAAGCAGATTATATGTCAGACCCTAGTGTTAGCACTACCCGATTTCAACCAAACCTTTGAGCTTCACACTGACGCATGTCAAGATGGAATAGGTGCTGTCCTGAGTCAAGCAAGAAGACCTATTGCATGCATGAACAGAGTCTTAGGGCCCATGAAGAAGGAATGGTCAGTATACACCAAAGAGAAGTTGGTCATCATTCATGCAGTCAAGGTATGGCGACCTTACCTTCTTGGAGGAAATTCCTGATCATTACAGATTAACAACCCTTGAAAAGCCTCATGGAGCAGAAAATTACCACACCAAAGTAGCAAAACTTCCTTGTCATGTTGCTAGGATAGGAGTGTGAAATAATCTACAAACCAGGTAAGGAAAGCAAGGTGGCAAATGCATTGTCCAGAAGCAATGAAGGTCAAGCATTATGGACAGCATGTGAGCCTAATGCCGCATGCCTCACTGCCATTAGCGGAGCAGAGTGGAATGTATTGATAGAAATCAAGGAGGCAATAGAAATTGACTGATATGCCTCGAGGATCTTCAATGGTGAATCAAGATCTAATGGGTATATTTTCTTTTTGGATTTTATTGATGGAAAGAGGTGCTGGAATATAGTATAGTTGTTGGGTGGATGAAAATTCATAATTGGAGTAAGTTATTGGATCTGTAAAGGTGTTTTAAGGAAGCTGAAGGGTTATGTACGAATTTGAAGTGGGAATGTTATAGGGATAGCTTATGAAAAGTTTAAGAAGAGGAAAGGGAGTTCAATCAATATCAAGAATCAAAATAAAGAAATTAAAACAAGTTAATCAAGTTTGATAAGATCAGATCGCCACAAACAAGATTATTAGGTGGATTCGCCGCACTTTAAGATAGAAAGAAGGAAGAGTGATAAGAATCGATAGATAATTCACCACTAAACAAAGAATTTTTTTAGATAAGAATTTGGTGTTGATAAATAGAATATGAATGTGTTTAGCTCACAATTTTAAAAATTGAACATAAACCAATAAAAAATGCAAGTACAGAGAAGATACATGAAGAGAAAAAATTGAATATTTTTGTTATTCTATCTCAAAATATTTACACATCTTGGGTTTATATATACAACATCCTAACGGCTAGGTACAAGCTTACTTTACTTTTCTAACAGCTAGGTACAACACATAACAACATATCTTTCAATTTAAAAAACTAGCAGTTATTTTGTCCTTTAGTAGTTAGCTTGAATTGGGCTTTGGGCTTGATATGGGTATCCATAGATCAATCAAAGAGTTATTTAGGCTTTTCACCTTCACCCTCAATCTCTTCATCTTTAACACTCCCCTTGAAGTTGGACTTGTACAAATTGAATAACTTTAACTTGGAACTCACCTTAAGAAGTTGTTGATGAGTACATGGTTTGGTGAATATATCCACAAGTTGATCTTCACTCTTCACATAAGGCATGTTGATCACTTTGCTCAAGTACTTTTCTCTTGTGAAGTGACAATCAACTTCGATGTGCTTGGTCCTCTCATGGAACACTAGATTAGATACAATGTGTGTTGCTGCCTTGTTATCACAGTACATGTCCATAGGTGTTTCAACTGAAAATCCTAAGTCTTCCATTAATGATTTTATCCAAACCAATTCACTCGTAGTAGATGCCATAGCTCTATATTCAGCTTCTGCACTCGATCTTGCAACTACACTTTGCTTTTTGCTTTTCCAAGTCACCAAATTACCTCCCACGAATGTGCAATAACCAGTGGTTGATCTTCTGTCCTCGAAGTTACTGGGCCCAATCCGCATCTGTGTAAGCACATATCTTATGGTGGCCATTTCTTCTCATCAAGATTCCTTGCCCCGGTGCTTGTTTTATGTACCTTAAAATTCTATTCACCATTTCCATGTGTATATTCTTTGGGTATGACATGCGTTAACTTACCTGTTGCAAAGAAAAAACAATATCAAGTAGTGTAATAGTTGAATATATAAGCTTACCTACAAGTCTTTGATAAAGCTTGATGTCCTTGTATGGCTCCTCCTTGTCATGTTCGTTTTTATGCTTGCTATCCTCTTTCTTCCTCCTTGTGCCTCCATAGATGTCACGGCTAGCTTTGGTCCAAGTTTTCCTATCTCACTTAACAAATCAAGAATATATTTTCTTTGGGATAGAAATAGCCTTTCATTGGAATAATCGATTTCTATACCTAGAAAATATCGTAAGTTTCCCAAATCTTTAACAACAAATGCAGACTTCAAATATGTTTTAATGTCATTAATGTCACAACCAGTGATGACAATATCATCCACATAAATAAGAACAATGGTAGATCCCTCACTTGAGTGCTTAATAAATAAGGAATCATCAGCATCACTCACTTTAAAATTTTGAGAACACAATGCATTATGCAACTTATTATACCATGCTCTTGGTGATTGCTTTAATCCATATATGGCTTTCTTCAGTTTGCAAACATGTGTATTTGGAACCATAACATCATATCCTTGAGGTAAACTCATGTAAATCTCTTCCTCTAACTCTCCTTGCAAAAAAGCATTCTTCACATCCATGTGATGTAAATCCCAATTATAATTAGCCGCTAAGGAGAGAAGCACCCTAATGGTATTCATTTTTGCAACTGGTTCAAAAGTTTCTATATAGTCTAAGCCGTAGGTTTGAGTGAAGCCTTTGGCCACTAACCTAGCCTTATGTTTGTCCAAGGTTCCATCACTATTTAACTTAGTCTTATACACCCATTTGCATCCTATAGCCTTCTTTCCCAAAGGTAAAGGTACTAATTCCCATGTATTATGTTTAACTAAAGCATCCAATTCCTCTTGCATGGCTTGTCTCCAAACTGATAATTCCCTAGCTTCCTTAAAGTTATTAGGATCTTTAATGGTGTCTACTTTAGTTAAAAAGGCTCTAAAACTCTCTTTTACATTTCCTAAGGTGTAGTAGTGGTCAAGAGGGTGTGCCATTAGTTTGTTACCATGGAAAAACACTCTTTTCTTCATCCAAGCTAATGAAGATGTCGAATTCTTTGAGATCTCCTAAGTGGGGGATTTTGGCCTTGCATAGGTGCAACATGCTCCCCCTTCACTTCGTATACTAATAGATGGCCCATCTTGGTTACTAGATAGTGATTCTATTTGAACATTCAAATGTAATTTAGTTACATACATTATTAAATTTGATAGTGATCCCAAACATGAAATGCAAGATGAAAAGGAATTATCGCAAAACTCATTCTGAAGCCTGTTCTTTACGAAGTCTAGCTCTTTTAAAGCCAATTGAAGTTTTAATCATCTACGATTTTAGGAGCTTAGTTTGATCAAGGATTGGAGATGAGAGATGGAATAAAAGGCATGGGATGGATGGAGGAATCTTTGTGCATATACAGAAAGTCATTGGGTCCATCAGATACTTGATAGTAGTGGTTTCCAATAACTGAATTCAATATAAAGCTGGAAAATGATCAGCAAAACATAAATTCTAATACTGACTACATATAACCTCAACTCTCCCGCACCAGAATGAGATTATTCTGTTATCATGCATATCAACAAGATTAAGCTTGCCACATTTAATAAGCTCCTTATCTCCCACACTTGCTTCTTTTATATCGACAGTAATGGAAAAGACAGAATGGGAGTGCCTGTAAAAAAGGATGAAGTGAATCTAGCAAAATATCATACGGTATTCAATTCTAGTTGAAAAAGAATGAAAAAGAACTCAGCCTGCTGCACTTGTTTAACAAGGTATCTTCTAGACAGCTTTTTGTAACTCCCTCTACTATTCGACAAACATGTACATAATCTATCTCCAATGTACTATTACCCTAAAGATCATCTTGAAATTAGTTTCTTCCTTGGACTTTTTGGTCTCACTCTCTTTACCAATCATCATGAGCTTAGAAGCCTGATAATAAAGGTCACTGAAAAAGTCGAAGGTTGCCTTTGAAATTTCTTGTGCAGAAATCAAACTTCGTTGTAAGCACTGCCATTTCTAGTAGAGATGAAAAAAAAATTATTAATAATCTACAAACTAGAATAATGTATTGTAGAAAAATGGAAACAAAAGTAGTACAATTACCGTTCCTCTTCTTGTTGTCTTACAGAGAATGCTAATTGTTGTTTTCGCTCGCTGAGAGAATTATTGACATCCTTTATAACCTCCTTGGCCTCTAATACCATGGTGACAAGAAACTGTAAATAAAAATGTATTTTTTAGCAAATCCATTAACAGTTTCTGTAAAACAAAAAAAATAAATTTCTCCTCTGATTACGTACTTAATCAATGGGCATCCTTTGACATTAAATTTTAGAACTTATCTGCTCCAGATTAGATGATGCCTTGTTTATAATTGAATTACCATGTTCCTTCTAAAGCTTGATGCATGAGGTAAAAGTCTTTGTCATTTTTTGAATCCTTGATTCTAGGATACGTATTGCCTGACAATTTTTTTGATTGATAACAATCATTCAGACAATCTGTGAATCAAAAAACATAAATAAGATGAGACAGCAATCATCTTTTCTTACATCGAATTTACTAGCAAGGAATGTGTGAGCATATTCTTCCATGCATCTTAGTTGCTGTTGTTGAGAAATTGTACACAGAATGGTATTGTGCAAGTCTTTTGAACCCTGATCAAGCTGAGAACCAAATGACAAAACAATCCTCTAATTTTCTTCTTCCATCTTGTCTTTTTAGTCTGTAAAAGGTTAAAAAAAATTTCTTAGATTCATGATCAAATATATAATTTAACTGATTTTGAATCTCTCCCTTGAAAGAAAAAACTTAGCGAAGTAATTTAGGTCTTATTTTCAAGATGTGTATCTTGCTGAAGTTTTGAACCATATTAGCCAATCAGTCAGAAAAGCACACTGGTCGTCACTGGCAGCACCGAAAGCATTTTGAACTTTATTTTTGATCTCTGCTGAACCATTTTCTTAAGAACACAAAGAAACAAAAGAATTACAAGAAACACACCTTTAGATATATAGACTGGTGGACAATACATCACAAGGAAAGACTGCTGACCTTTCAGAACTGTAGCAACCACTATTGCACAAGCACCAGTCTCGCATGCCAGTGTTACTTTTATAGTTCAAAACTCGTGAAGGTTTTAGCATAACCAAATACAACTGATCCACTCCAGTTTAAGCATAGTGAACTACCAATTCAAGTTTGAAAATGACAACTGACCTGCCCGCACTCCCAAAAAGGCATCTACAGATGTTTAGGAGAAATGATTTTGATAAATTCCGCAGCTTATATCAAATAAAGTTTATGACAATGCACATATTCATAACAAGGAGAATTTGTGTGTGCTAAGAAGTGAAGAAGATGTTGTATATGCATTTCATTAAAGAAAAGCTTATGTATGGGAATTTTATCAAGGTTCATATTTTCAGGACTAGACTAGCAACGACACGTGCTTAATTCAAAACTTGAAAACTAATTAATGCTTATAAGAGTGCAAAGCTTGATTATAACCTTACCAACACTAAGTACATAAATGAACAGATCAAAATTTCAAATACAAAACCATAATGTAGGGCATCAGGGCCTTTTGATCATCAAGATTGTAACTCATCTCACAATGCTAATAATTGAAAACCATTATGGATACAAATTGCAAATAAATGCAAGCCATTCTCATCTCCTCTATTGAGATAAGCTGGGTACTATCATAGCTTGTTTCTGGGGTGTGTGTTACTAAGTTGCTCAACTGGTTCATATAAGAATGCAAGGTCTTCATTAAAGTAAATGTGACAATTTGCTAAGATTTCTAGTTACGAAGCTTTTAGGTGGTTGAGCTTTAACATCAAGTTATGCATCTGGTTATTAAATCATTCCAGGCTTACCACGTAATCTTTTGTAAAGCACAATTTTGCTTGGTTTCTGATGGTTGCTATATTTTCACCATGTTTTTCTTATATCAGTTCTAACTTATCTAAGCACATCATGGTTATGCAGTCAATTTCCTTCTTACTTTCATAACCAGCATTAACAAATCTGTCAGGGGCACAATTTTTTTTAATTTTTGCATTAGGCATGAAAATAATACTCGGTTTCGTAGGGAAGAGCTGATTTGGAATGCATATAAAGTATGAATTACCATCAAGAGATGCAACAATATCACTACTTCCCCCAAAATAAGCTACCTTTACAACAATAATCCAACTTGAAAGAAAAAAAAATGCCTGCCACTCTTGGATGGTATTTTCAACGATATTGAGATTGAGCTACCGAGAATGTGTCTTCCACGAAATAACTTTCCACGTTTTGTACATATTTGCTCAACTCCTCCTTGGCATCCGTTGAGAACTGCTGCATGCAAGAAATAAGAAATCTCTCTCTGCAATATCTTATTCTACTGTATATTCGAGTCCTGGATGTTACTTCATGCCTCTAAGACTTAATGATTAACATTTAAATGTTAAAAACACCAATACTTATAAGCTTCTTGTTCTATTCCATTCGTTGCAAGCACATCTTTCAAACTATTTATCAGATCCATGCCACAAAGTAACTAAGCAATAAAAGGAGAATTTTGGCATTTTAATTACACCTTGAAATCCTTAGCTCTCTTTCTAGGTCTAGTTTAGTTCTTACTCATTGAGATATAATTCCCAGAGTATATCAATCTACTGTATGAAGTTAACATTCTGTTAAAATGATATAAGCATCACATAACATGAAAATGGAAGGTAAAATGAAAGTTTGACCAAGTTAACCTTCTTCGCTGAGGTTGAGATCCTTTTCCAGTTGCTCTGTCTTTTCATTGTTAAGTTTGATGAGAGAATGAGAGAACTTTCATCACAGAGAGAAAGATGAAAAAGATGAGAGAATTGTTTTCTACTTCTTATTCAATTGTCTAAACATTTACACATCTTGTGTTTATATACACACTATCCTAACAGTTAGGTACAAACTCACTTTACTTTTCTAACAACTAGGGACAACATACAAAAGTACGTCTTTTAACTTTGAAAGACCAGCCATTATTTTGTCCTTTAGCGGTTTAGTATGACATGGGCTTTGAGCTTGATGTGGGTACACATAGATCAGCCAAAGAGTTATTTAGGCTTTTCATCTTCACCTTCAATGTTTTCATCTCCAATGCAACACAATCACGATGTTGGTATGAATCTAGAGATTGATCAATCAGCTCACTCAATTTTATTTCAACACTGCCCCTCAAGTTGGGCTTGAAGATGTTGTTCAAATTCAACTTGCTTATTGCAATCCCAATATGTTTTTTAGTAGGAACCTTTGTGAACAAGTCTCCTAGTTGATTTTTGCTTGGAACATAAGGGGTGCAGATGGTCTGATTTTGAACTTTCTCCCTAATGAAGTGACAGTCCATCTCAATGTGCTTTGTTCTCTCATGGAATACTGGATTTGAAGCTATGTAGATTGCTGCTTTGTTGTCGCAAAATAGTTTCATTAGTGCTTCAGTTTTGAACCCCAAATCAGCTCACATGTTGCACTTGCCATTGCTCGATACTCTGCCTCTACACTTGACCTTGCTACCACACTTTGTACTCTTCCAGGTTACTACGTTTCCTCCAACAAATGTGCAATATCCGGTAGTTGACTTTCGGTCTTCAACATTTCTAGCCCAATCTGCATCACTATATGCTAGGATCTCATGGTGACCATTCTTTTGCATGTGTAAACCTTGACCTGGTGTGCCTTTTAGGCAGCAGAGGATTCAATTTACCATGTCCATGTGGTTGGTCATTGGTTGCTGCATGAATTGACTAACCTCATTCACAGCAAAGCTAATGTTAGGTTTAGTAATGGTTAAATATATTAACTTACCGACAATTCATTGATATTGCTTGACATTCTGAATTGGCTTCAGTTGCTTCTCTTTGTCCTTTTGCTTGTAGGTATTTTCAGTTGGCATTGAAGCTATCCTTACACCTAATTTACCTGTTTCACCAAGTAGATCAAGTGTATATTTTCTTTGGTATAGAAATAGTCCCTTTTTAGAATGGGCAATTTCTATTCCTAAAAAATATCGTAAGTACCCAAGTCTTTAATGTCAAAAATAGATTTAAGATATGATTTAATGCAACTAATGCCTATTTCGTCATTACTAGTAGTGATTATGTCATCGACATAAATGAGAATCGTCGTTATTCCATCTTTGGAATGTTTGGTGAATAGTGAGAAATCAGCCTCACTTTTAATGAAGGCTTGACAACTGAGAGCATTGTGCAATTTAGAGTACCAGGCCTTAGGAGATTGTTTAAGGCCATAGATAGCCTTTCTAAGCTTACATACATGTGATTTGGGAATGTTAGTCCCATACCCTTCAGGTATTCTCATGCATACTTCCTCTTCTAATTCGCCTTGTAAGAAGGCATTTCTTACATCCATTTGGTACAATGGCCAATCATAATTAACAGTTAAGGACATAAGAACTCTAATGGAATTCATTTTAGCTACGGGGGCAAAAGTCTCGGTGTAATTAATACCATAAGTTTGAGTGAAGCCTTTGGCCACTAACCTAGCCTTATATTTTTCAACAGTTCCATCACTCTTAAGCTTGGTCTTATATACTCATTTGTAGCCAACGACCTTCTTCCCTTTAGGCAGTGCAACAATATCCCAAGTTTGATTGCGAATTAGAGCCTTAAGCTCTTCATTCATTGCACTTCTCCAAATTGGGCTAATTTAGGGCCTCTTGGTAATTGGAAGGGTCTTGAATATCATCGATGGCATTTAGAAAAGCTTTATACTAATCTTTAATGTGATCATGAGTATAGTAGCTTTGAATAGGGTGATTGGTTACATGGTTTCCATGATGAAACACTCTAGTTTTCATCCATTCAGAGGCAGGTCTTTTGATCCGAGTAGATCTCCTGTGTAGCATGACCATCACTACTGATAAATTGATTTGGTGTGTCATGGCTACTAATTTGGTCATCTCCAAGATGATCTGGATCAATCTGATCATGGGATGAATCATCTTGGGCAAAAGTAGGTTCATTCTCATCATTTGTTTGTCTAAGAGGGTAAGGATCATTCTCATTTTGAGATGACTCCTCTGGAAATTCTTGCTGATTATGCATATTCTTCCTAACATATTCTTCCTAAGTTCAAGAATGGGTCCCTTTGTGCGAATAGTGTCAATAACAAGACCTAAGGTGGAATTACCCACATCCTCCCCCTTACCATTGGTTTTGAGTTCATGTTTTTCGAAGTAAGGTTCATACTCTAAAAATGTTACATTTCTAGATACTAACAACCTATTTGTTTTGGGGTCAAAGCATCTATAACCCTTTTCGGGTTGTGGCATAACCTAGAAATATGCATTTTTGACTTTTATAGCTAAGATTGTCCCTATTGCTACAAGGAATATGAACATAACATATACATCCAAAAATTTTAAGATATGAAAGATTTGACTTATGATTAAAGATTACCTCATTCGAAGTCTTGCCTTTTAGAACCCTTTGTTAGTGTTCTATTTATCAAATGAACAGCTGTGAGGATGGCATTGCTCCAGAAATGCTTAGGAACATTATGGTAGAACATCATTGATCTTCCAACTTCCAAGATATGTCCATTCTTCCTCTCTGCCACTCCATTTTGTTCTAGAGTGTATGGGCATGTAGTTTGATGTACAATCCCTTCACTTACCAAGTATTCCTTAAAGGAATTATTGACATATTCTCCGCTCTTATTAGTTCTAATCATTTTAATTTTTCTGCCTAATTGGTTAGTGACAAAAAGCATAAAGCGTTTAAAGCATGGTAATGTGTCCGATTTGCATTTTAAAAGGTATACCCATGTATATCTAGATTTGTGATCAATAAATGTAACAAAGTATCTATAGTTATCATGAGATGTCACAGGAGCAGTCCATAAATCAGATGACTTAAATCAAAAACATCATCACATTCATGTTCTGACAGTAAAAAAGGAGGTCTAGTTTGTTTTCCTAAAATACGTGCTTAACACTTAGAAATGTAACAATCATTTAAATCAGGAACTAGACTATTCAAAATGTGATTAGAAGGATGTCCCAGCCGTGCATGCCATAGCTCATGTGAATTAATTTGTTTAGTGACCGTAAAAGCTTGTTTTGCGTCATTTAGCATGTAAAGGCCATTTTCAGCGAAACTTCACCAATCTTCTTCCCAGTTATAATATCCTGAAAAATCACTTAACTAGGACTAAATATAGCAATACAATTTAAGTCTTTAGTGAGTTTACTAACCGATAATAGATTAGAATTAAAATTAGGAATATATAACCCTTTAATATGTTTTGACAATAAATCTAAATCCGCTAAATACTTAATGGGAACATGCTTTCCATTAGCAACTTTGATACTTTGTATTTTCCTTAAAGGATATAGTCTAGTTGCTTTATTTATGTTTCTAAACATATGATCACTAGCACCTAAGTCTCTAATCCATGGTTCATGATCATTGCAAGAGTAAAAGTGAGAGTTAAGAAGAGTACCGTCCTCCCATTTGCCTTTATGAGCATGGTGTTGGGTTCCAAGTGCTTCCATATTGATTTGGAGTTGGTTTCGTATCACCTTGGCAATATCATCGAGGCTAAAGGTGTGAACACTTGAAGTCTCAGTGATGGGAGCTGAATGGGCAATTAGAACACTGTGGATACTTTGATTTGAGACTTTACCCTTCTTGAATTGTAAAGGCATGAGTTTTAGGTGAAGATGCCAGCATTGATCTTTAGAGTGACGATTCTTATGACAATGGTCACACTTAGCTCGATTTGGGTTGTTATTGTTTCCCTTTGACTTGGTCACTAAGGCTTCAGTTTTAAGCTTCTCTTGAGCCAAAAAAGCATTTGTCTCCACCTTGTGGTCATGGCCATTTACGTCCAGGACACGATGGGCTATTTCTTCCTTGTTGATCATGTAGCAAACCTCTTCAAAGGGAGGTATTTCATTGCTTCTCAATATTTGGTTCTGAATGTCATTAAACTTGGAGTTTAAGCTAGCAAGATAAGTAAATACCTTATCCTAATTAACACGTGCAAGAATAATGGCAATGTCATTAGTTTCTGGCCTATAGGAGTGAAGCTCATCCCATGCCTCTACAAATTTTCCAAGGTGTTCAACTGAGTTCATCTCACCTTGATTAAGCTTATTCAAGAAAGATTTAAGCTCATACACTCTCATGAGATTCTTTTGTTGACCATAGAAATTCAAGAAAGACCAAGAATCCTAATAGGATTACAAAATATTGGGATAAGATCTATCATGATAATATCTTAGTTGTGTTAGAGAACCTTGTTGACTTAGGAAAACATATCCTAAGTGGATAAAGAGCCTAAGTACTAGCTGAATTAGGATAAGGTTGTCTAATGTTGATAAATATAATCTGAATGTGTTTAGCTCACAATTTCAAAGATTCAACATAAACCAATAAAAATGCAAGTAGAGAGAAAATACATGAAGAGAGAAAATTGAATAGCTTTTTTATTCTATCTCAAAATATTTACACATCTTGGGTTTATATATACAACATCCTAACGGCTAGGTACAAGCTTACTTTACTTTTCTAACAGCTAGGTACAACACATAACAGCATATCTTTCAATTTAAAAAACTAGCCGTTATTTCGTCCTTTAATAGTTAGCTTGAATTGGGCTTTGGGCTTGATATGGGTATCCATAGATCAATCAAAGAGTTATTTGGGCTTTTCATCTTCACCCTCAATCTCTTCATCTTTAACACTCCCCCTTGAAGTTGGACTTGTACAAATTGAATAAGTTCAACTTGGAACTCACCTTAAGAAGTTGTTGATGAGTACATGGTTTGGTGAATATATCCGCAAGTTGATCTTCACTCTTCACATAAGGCATGTTGATCACTTTGCTCAAGTACTTTTCTCTTGTGAAGTGACAATCAACTTCAATGTGCTTGGTCCTCTCATGGAACACTGGATTAGATGCAATGTGTGTTGCTGCCTTGTTATCACAGTACATGTCCATAGGTGTTTCAACTGAAAATCCTAAGTCTTCCACTAATGATTTTATCCAAACCAATTCACTCGTAGTAGATGCCATAGCTCTATATTCAGCTTCTGCACTCGATCTTGCAACTACACTTTGCTTCTTGCTTTTCCAAGTCACCAAATTACCTCCCACGAATATGCAATAACCAGTGGTTGATCTTCTGTCCTGGAAGTTACCAGCTCAATCCGCATCTGTGTAAGCACATATCTTGTGGTGGCCATTTCTTCTCATTAAGATTCCTTGCCCCGGTGTTTGTTTTATGTACCTTAAAATTCTATTCACCATTTCCATGTGTATATTCTTTGGGCATGACATGTGTTGACTTACCTGTTGCACAAAAAAACAATATCAGGTCATGTAATAGTTAAATATATAAGCTTACCTACAAGTCTTTGATAAAGCTTGATGTCCTTGTATAGTTCCTCCTTGTCATGTTCGTTTTTATGCTTGCTATCCTCTTTCTTCCTCCTTGTGCCTCCATAGATGTCACGGCTAGCTTTGGTCCAAGTTTTCCTATCTCACTTAACAAATCAAGAATATATTTTCTTTGGGATAGAAATAGCCCTTTCATTGGAATAATCGATTTCTATACCTAGAAAATATCGTAAGTTTCCCAAATCTTTAACATCAAATGCAGACTTCAAATGTGTTTTAATGCCATTAATGTCACAACCAATGATGACAATATCATCCACATAAATAAGAACAATGGTAGATCCCTCACTTGAGTGCTTAATAAATAAGGAATGATCAACATCACTCACTTTAAAATTTTGAGAACACAATGCATTATGCAACTTATTATACCATGCTCTTGGTGATTGCTTTAATCCATATATGGCTTTCTTCAGTTTGCAAACATGTGTATTTGGAACCATAACATCATATCCTTGAGGTAAACTCATGTAAACCTCTTCCTCTAACTCTCCTTGCAAAAAAGCATTCTTCACATCCATTTGATGTAAATCCCAATTATAATTAGCTGCTAAGGAGAGAAGCACCCTAATGGTATTCATTTTTGCAACTGGTTCAAAAGTTTCTATATAGTCTAAGCCGTAGGTTTGAGTGAAGCCATTGGCCACTAATCTAGCCTTATGTTTGTCCAAGGTTCCATCACTATTTAACTTAGTCTTATACACCCATTTGCATCCTACAACCTTTTTTCCCAAAGGTAAAGGTACTAATTCCCATGTATTATGTTTAACTAAAGCATCCAATTCCTCTTGCCTGGCTTATCTCCAAACTGATAATTCCCTAGCTTCCTTAAAGTTATTAGGATCTTTAATGGTGTCTACTTTAGTTAAAAAGGCTCTAAAACTCTCTTTTACATTTCCTAAGGTGTAGTAGTGATCAAGAGGGTGTGCCATTAGTTTGTTACCGTGGAAAAACACTCTTTTCTTCATCCAAGCTAATGAAGATTGTCGAATTCTTTGAGATCTCCACAGTGGGGGATTTTGACCCTACATAGGTGCAACATGCTCCCCCTCACTTCGTATACTAATAGATGACCCATCTTGGTTACTAGATAGTGATTCTATTTGAACATTCGAATGTTCATCCCTATGTATCTCATTTTGCTCTCTTCGTCTCTAAGTCTACTAGATGATAACGGTAAATCTTCACTTACTTGACTAGGTGAATGTGCATCAAACTTTCATTGCTGGTTTCACCCTCATTAGACTCTTGATCTTGTGATTCTATGTTATCACTAGTGAAGGTTGTATATTTTGCATTCATTAATCAAGAATCAAGGTTAGCATTCCTGCTTCCACTCTTGTTTATATTTTGGATAGTTGTCTTGAGATGACTTGGGCATAAAACAAGATGAAGAGTTGTCTACCTTGCTTAAGAGCTTAGGTTAAGTTAAGGTTGTCTTCTTCAACCAAGGCAAGTTATGATAAGTTTAAGAGTTGTCTTGCCTATCCAATATATTCTTTTTACATTAGTTAATCCTGAAGGATAGCTTAGGGGACAAAAATCCGAGAAAAGAGCTTAAGAATCAAACAGGACAGCAAATTATGAAGGTTTTTAGTAGCCGTGCTGACCCTTAAGGTGTAGAAAAGTTGGGAAAAAAATTGGGACCACAACACAAACGCATCCAACGGCAGTGCTGCACACGCGGGGATGTTCTGGTCGCTCCGGGAAGTTCGTTTTGTGCACTGTCGAATGTTTCCAAAGCCACTGTGGCACACACGGGAACGTTATGGTCTCTTCCAAAAGTTTGTCCCGCGCACTGCCAAACACATCCGACGCCTTAGCCATGCCTGCTTGCTCTTGGAAGTTCTTCCTATGCACTGCCAAATGTGGCCGATGCCGCAACTGTGCCTGCAGCGATGTTCCCATTACTTCTCAAAGTTTGTCCTACACATTGTCGCTTGCACCCTATGCCTCTGTCGTGACCATGTGGATGTTTTGGTCACTCCACAAAGTTTTTTCCATGCACTGCTCAATGCACCCAAATTCTCTGCTGCAGCAGTGGGGTTGTTCTCATCGCTCTTTGAAGTTCGACCTGGACACTGCCGAACGTGCTCAAAATCTCTGTCACACCATGAAAATTTTTTGGTTGCTCTTGGAAGTTCGTCCCATACACTGTCGAACAAGTCCAACACCTCTCCCGTTCCCACATGAATTTTCTAGTTCCTCCTAGAAGTTTTTCCCATGCATTGTCGAACTCTTACAACACCACTGCTATTCTTGCAGGGATGTTACGATTGCTCCTAGAAGTTAATGCTGTGCACTTCCCAACTCGCCCCAAGCCTTTGCCAGACCCAAAGCCTTTGCCGCACCTGTAGGGATTATCCGGTCGCTCTTGGAAATTCGTCCCTCATACTACTGAGCGGGCACAAAGCCTCTACTACACCTGCGAGGATGTTCCGATCACTCCCAGAAGTTCATCTAGCGCACATCCAAATGCACTCAATGTAGCTACCTCAGCTGCGAGGATGTTCTTGCCGCTCCTAGAAGTTTGTCCTGTGCACTGCCAAAAGCCCTCGACAACTCTGCCACATTTGCGGTGATACTCCTATTGCTCTCGGATGTTCATCTTGCATGCTGCCAAACATGCTCGATGACTCTGTTGTGCCCATAGAAATTTTCCGGTCACTTTCGGAAGTTCATCCCATGCAATACTCAACGCGTCAGAAGCCTCTTCTATGCTCAGAGAGATTTTCGGTAGCACCCGACAATTCGTCCCATTTGATTCTTGAGTTCTTTTCTTATATTTTGGTTCCCTAAGTTGTCCTTCGGGTTACCTAATATATATAAGGATATATTGGATATGTAAGACAACTTTTAAACCTATCACAACTTGCCTTGGTTGAAGAAGACATTTCTTAACTTCAACCTTAGCTCTTAAGCAAGGAAGACAACTTTTAATCTTGTCTTAACCCAAGGTATCTCAAGACAACTCTTAAAAGATAACTAAAAATATAAACAAGAAAGTAAGCAAGAATGCTAACCTTGATTCTTAATTATTGAATGAGAAAATAACAAAATTCAGAGCATATGAGCTCCTCACAAATAATGCGTTGTATTTATGGTCCTAAAACAGCCTTATCTAATTTAACTAGTAATTAGGTTCCTTATCCACTTAGGATATGTTTTCCTAAGTCAACAAGCTTTTCTAAGTCAACTAAAACATTATCAAGATAGACCTTATCTATTGTTTCCTACTCCTACTAGGATTCTTGGTCTTTCTTGAATTCCTACTAAGACTAGAATTCCTACTTTGACTAAGTCCTTCTATCTTTATCTTATCTTCTTTTCTACAGTAACTGACTTCTTCTTTGTCGTTTTCTTCTTGAATTAGACTTCTTGCCTTCCTTTCCAAGACTTCTCTTTGGCTTGGTCATCTTGCCAATATGTCCTGCTGCTGCTAAAGTTCTTCACACCGTCACTCTCCTTCTCCAGCTTGGATTGCTTCATGCATGTCCTGCCAATGCTGGTCTTCTTCTTGGCTTTCATTTCTGCAATTGATTAGGACTGAATCAGAACCTGGCCATGCTTCACTGCTTGCTACGTGCATGCTGTTGTGCGCACTTGCTAGTCGGTTGCTTCCTGGCACCTTGCGCGCATTATCTCACGCTCCCTTTGCCTCCTAAGGTCCTCAACAATCCCCCTTTCTTGGAGGCTTGCCTTGTCCTCAAGGTGAAAATTAGGGAAACGTTGCTGGATATCGTCATAGTCTTTCCATGTTGCTTCTTCCTTGGGCAAATGACTCCATCATATGAGTACTCTCCATACTAGATTACTATATAAAATCCTAATGCTTCCTTTGGGTTTTGCCCAGGTGATCTTCTCTAAAAACATCAGCCAGTCCTTCATTCAATTGTCTTACGTCTCCTATAATTTTTCTAAACAATGAAATATGAAACATTGGATGCAGTTTGAAGTTTAATGGTAGTCTTAGGCGATAAGCTATTGCTCCAATTCACTCTACTACCTCATATAGTCCAAAGTACTTCCTAGCCAACTTTTCCATAGTTGGCTTTCTAGCCTTGATTTTCCTCCTAGGGTGGATCTTAAGATAGACATAGTCACCTACCTTAAATTCCACTTTGTTCCTCCCTTTGTCCGCTTGTCTCTTCATTCGGTCCCTTGATTTTTCAAGCTCTTGTTGAAGATGAAGAGATTGAGGGTGAAGATGAAAAGCCCAAATAACTCTTTGATTGATCTATGGACACCCATATCAAGCCCTAAGCCCATTTCAAGCTAACTACTAAAGGACAAAATAATGGCTAGTTTTTGAAATTGAAAAATATCTTGTTATGTGTTGTACCTAGCTGTTAGAAAAGTAAAGTAAGCTTGTACCTAGCCGTTAGGATGTTGTATATATAAACCCAAGATGTGTAAATATTTAGAGATAAAATAAAAAGCTATTCATTTTTCTCTCTTCATGTATTTTCTCTCTACTTCCATTTTTACTTGGTTTATGTTGAATCTTTGAAATTGTGAGCTAAACACATTCAGATTCTATTTATCAACACATATCTTGTGGTGACCATTTCTTCTCATCAAGATTCCTTTCCCCGGTGCTTGTTTTATGTACCTTAAAATTCTATTCACCATTTCCATGTGTATATTCTTTGGGCATGACATATGTTGACTTACCTGTTGTATAAAACTCTGTAAAGTGCTCCTTCCGGAATTTGCTCATAAAGACAATGTCTCTATCAGACAGCATTGTTCGTGGTATGCCATGAAGTCCTACCACATTCTTGATGAACATCTCCTTGGTGTATACTAACCATTCCTTCTTCATGGGACCTTAAGACTCTACTCGTGTATGCAATAGGTCTTCTGGCTTGACTGAGGACAGCACCTATGCCATCTTGCATGTGTCAGTTTGAAGCTCGAAGGTTTGGTTGAAGTCGGACAGTGCTAACATTAGGGTCTCTCACATAGCTTGCTTTAACAACTTGAATGCGTCTTCGCTCTTCTCTATCCATAGGAATCCATCCTTATTTATCAAATCTATTAGTGGTTTTGCTATGGCACTGTATTTGCGAACAAATCGGCGATAGTAACCTATCAAACCTAGAAATCCTCTAAGTTTTGGCCATCTTGCATTTTGCATGGCTCCTGTTTACGTTGGTTTACTTCTACTCCTTCTTCAGATATGATGTGATTGAGGTATTCAAGCTCCTTTTGCATGAATGTGCACTTGGATGGCTTGATGACGAAACAATTTCTTCTTAACATTTCTAGCAATTTTGCTAAGTGTTCTATGTGATCATTGTGGTTCTTGGAATAGACCAAAATGTCATCAAAGAAAACTAAAACAAACCTACGCAAATAAGGTTTGAAGATGTCGTTCATGGCTGTTTGAAAGGTGGAGGGTGCATTGCATAGTCCAAAGGGCATGACTAGGTACTCGTAGTGTCTAGTATGAGTCCAATATGCTGTCTTTTGCTCGTCCTCTTCTTTCATGCGTACTTGACGATATCCGGCCTTGAGATTCAACTTGGTGAGCAGCTTTGCTCCATATAACTCATCCAACATATCATTAATTGTTGGGTCAAAAAATGATCCTTGACAGTTGCTTGGTTGAGTGCTCGATAATCAGTGCAAAACCTACAAGTTCTATCTTTCTTTCTAACAAGTAGAACGGGAGAAGAAAAGGGGAAGTGCTAGGTCGGATAATACCTTACTGCAGCATCTCTCCACTTGTCTTTCGATCTCGTTCTTTTGGAAGTGTGCATACCGGTAAGGTGCTACATTAATCACCCTGGTTTTGTTGATTAATGGGATGACATGGTCGTAATGTCTTGAGGGTGGTAGTCCTTGTGGCTCTCCAAAGACATCTCTGAACTACTCCAGTAGGTTCCTCACTGTTGATGGTATGTTTTTGTGTGTGTTTTGCCCTTCGTGATATTTGGCTGTGTTTTCCTCCTTTATAGCCAAGAGAATAGCAAAATTATGCCCTTTTTCTGTATAGTCGTTCAAGGGTACTTACCTCACAATGTTGCACTACATTAGTGGTGGATGCCTTCCATCTACAGTTCCTTCCCTACCATTGGAAGTGCATGGCCATGGATTCATAGTCGAACATTATCTTGTCTATGGTTTTAAGCCAAGCATTGCCTAAAACCACATCAAGACCTGCCAGGGCTAATACATGTAGTTCTGCCTTTATTTTGACTCCTTGCATCTGCATAGCTACTGCCTGGATTACTTGTGCACACTTGAGCTTCTGTCTACTTTCCACTCTTACCTTAAAGGGTGCAATCTTTTTCAGACTGAAGTGTTTTGACCAATTTTGAGTAGACGGAGTAATGGGTGGCTTCACTATCAATCAACACCAAAACATTCTTGTCATTTATGTTTGCGAACAACCTTATTGTAATAGGCTTTGTGGTTGCCTCTACTGCATGCAAGTTGATTTCGCCTTCTTCTGCATGATTTGGGGAGTGTACTGCCTCAACTTCCTCCTCGCTGTCCATGCGACTTTGGGTGTTTGTGCTGGTAATGGGGTTGCTGTACAAAACACCAGACCTGTTGCATGGAATGTCTGGATCTTTAGTGTTCAAGCTGCAACCCAAATAATCCTCATTCTGTCTAGGGAATTGAGGTTCTAAAATAGGTGCAGATGATGGCATTTGATCAATATTTGTGCTGCTATGCATATTTTCCACTGCAGTTTAACCAATGAATGGTCTTAAGGTATGATCTCTTGTAACTTGTGAAGTTGTCTGTGAAAGATCAAGAAGTTCTTCAATCGGGACAAGAATATGATTAGGAATTTTGTCTTCTGTTCCAGGTTTAGCCATCAAGGCACATTGTGCCTGTTCTGGTGGATAATTTATAGTAGCTGTTGAAGATAAAGAGATTGAGGGTCAAGATAAAAAAACCCAAATAACTCTTTGATTGGTCTATGGACACTCTTGTCAAGCCTAAAGCCCATTTCAAGCTAACCACTAGAGGACGAAATAATGGCTAGTTCTTGAAATTGAAAGATATGCCGTTATGTGTTGTACCTAGCTGTTAGAAAAGTAAAATCAACTTGTACCTAACCGTTAAGATGTTGTATATATATACCCAAGATGTGTAAAGTGAAAAACAAGCTTCTTTATTCTTTCATCAATACTTTCTTTCACACTTCTTTGTTTCTTCATCAATATTTTTTCACATGGTATTAGAGCAGGTTTCATCTTGAATCTAATTTTTACCTTTTGTTGCTTTGTTGGTTCTTGGTGTATCAAGACATTCCTTTTCATAGCCAAATTAAAGAATGGAAAGGGAGGGCTCGTCATACAACATCAAGAGCAGAAGTTCCTTCAAGGGAGTTGATAATGATGGTAACACCACCTTGAAACTTACCACATTTCCCTTGAATGGAAAAAAATTACTCAATTTGGATCAATCCCACAGAAAGAGCATTATGTGGAAAACGAGCATTGGGTTTCATGAATGGAAGAATCACAAAGCCCACAGATACATCAAGTGAAGAATATGAAGATTGGTGCTATAATGACAACTTGGTGTACACATCGATTTTAAATTCCATGGAACCATCCTTGGTAGGAGCATTTTGGGAGTCTATTAAGAGACAATTTGGTCATCAAGGAAACTTGATGAGAATATATGAGTTAAAGCAGTTCATCAACAATATTAGCCATGGTGGAGGTGATCCGATAGAATATAACACCAAAATTAAGGAAGCATAGGATGAACGTCAATCGTTAAGGCCGAATACTACCAATATTGAAGAGGTGGAAAAAAGGGCTAATGAAGATCTTTTGATATCGTATTTGATGGGTTTGGGTTCTGACTACACAGATCTTTGAAACTACATCCTTAGAATTGAGCCTTTGCCTCATTAGGACGATGTTGCAAACAAGGTTAATAAAGAGTACCTACAAAGAAAGATTTTGAATGGGAATTCAAGCAAGGCTGAGAGAGGTAGTTTGGTGGACAGCAAGGAAGAAGGCAAGATGGTCCAAGGAGTAAAAGTTAAGGCTAAATGTGATAAATGTGGACGGATGCACAACCTCAAAGACAAATGTTGGAAGTGTGGCCACTGCAAGATGTTAGGTCATACTAAAGAAAAATGTTGGGTTCTTAATCCACATCTGAGGCCAGTCAACTTCAAGGAAAAGGTACCACCACAAGGTGCTCAAAATACGATCGAAAAAGGGAACTCAAAACTCCTTGAGGATTTGGCCAACCTACTTCAGAGCCATCTTCCAAGCTCCTTTCAAGGTATAATTTCCAACTCACATTTTAAGTTTGACCCTTGGGTTATTGATTCAGGTGCTACTAATCATATGTTTAGAAATAAAAACATGGCATCTAGAATAAAAACCCTAGGAAACATTAGAAATGTGACAATAGCCAATGGTAGTGAAATACCCATTAAGGGATTAGGAGATATTAAAGTTTTATCCAAGAAAACAAGTGGCCTTTATATGCCAAATTTTTCATCAAATTTGCTGTCGGTTAGTAGAATAACAAAAGACTTAAATTGTTCTGTCATCTTTGAACCCAATAAGGTGATATTTCAGGACATATCAACCTGGAAGAAGATTGGTGAGGGAACCTTACATGACGGCCTATATTTTTTGGATAGTACCAATCAAGCCCTTAGAGTTGAGGAAGACTAGTGGACTTCAGAAACTTTGGCATGCAAGACTAGGCCATCCTCCTAGTAACATTCTGTGTAAAATGATTCCGAAAATGAAGTTTAGTGATTTTAAACAATGTAGGGCTCCTTATGTTGGAAAACAAACTAAACTTCCTTTTGTTCATTCGAAATCTTGTTATAATGAAATATTTGATCTTGTTCACTCTGATCTATGGACTTCTCCTTTAGAATCTCACAATGGCTTTAGATATTTTGCCACATTCATTGATCACAAGTCGAGATACACTTGGATATACTTGATTAAAAACAAATCAGAGACCTTGTCATGTTTTAAAGAGTATGTTTCCCTTAATTGAAAATCAACTTGGCAAAAGGATTAAGATTCTTAGGAGCGATAATGGGGGAGAATATACTAGTCACGCCTTTGAGAATTACTTGAGCACTTTAGGGATAGTTCATCAAACGACTTGCCCTTACACACCTGAACAAAATGGTGTGGCCGAGCGAAAAAAATTGACACATCTTGGATGTAGGAAGCATACTAATGTTTCATCACAATGTCCCTAAAAGATATTGGAATGAAGCCATTCTCACAGCCATACATTTAATAAATCGTATGCCTTCGAAGTTATTGAATGGAAAATCTCTTTCTGAATTGTTGTATAATAGGCAACCAAACTTATCTTATCTAAAGGTATTTGGCTGTACTTGTTATGTTCACATCCCTAATCATGCTAGAGATAAATTGAGTCATAGGAGTGTAAAGTGCATATTTTTAGGGTATTGCATTGATAAAAAAAAGGTTATAAATGTTTAGATCCTTTTACGAATGAGAAATTCTTGTCAAGAAATGTTACTTTTCTGGAAAGTGATCCTTACTTTCATAAAGCAAGAAATTAAGGAGAAACGAAAGGGGATCCTCTTCCCCTATCTATTGTAGGTAATCGGTTGAGTTTGTTAAGGAATAACGATCAAATCAATAATGGAGTTAGTTTGAATGAAAGCAAAAAAGAGGATTTTATCTATAAAGATTCAACACAACAGAATGGTGATATTCATGAACCATTGCAATCAAATGAAGAACAAAACATAGTTAGCGAAAGTCAAAGTGAGGAAACACCTTGTGATGAGAACCCTAATGATCAATTAGTTTCAGAGCATGAAATCTCATTTAGTTCCTCACGGGTGGGTCAAAATCAGAGAGAGTCCGATTCTTCATCACATGATCAAAATTTTCCTCTTAGAAGATCTCAAAGAATTAGGAAGCCTCCATCCGAATGGCAGAAAAATAGGGTATTCTTTTATGGGAACAAAGTCACAGCACATCCTATAAAAAATTGTTATACCTTAGATAATGTTAAGGAGAGTTATAGAGTGTTTTTAAGCAAATTGGATAGTTTGAAATAGCCATCTTGCTACAACGAGGCTAAGGACATTCCTATTTGGAGAAATGCCATGGATGAGGAGTTGGAAGCTTTAGTTAAGAATAAGATAAACATAAAGCTAGGGTCTAGTACTCTAAGTTGCTAGGTGCTTTAACTTCTCAACACTTTTAAGGTTAGTAGTGCTGATCACTCTTTATTCATAAAACACTCCAATAATGGTATTACAGTTGTGATAATATATGTGGACGATATCATTATAACAGAGAGTGATACTTTGGGAATAAACAGCACTAAAAGTTATTTAAAGTCTACTTTTGATATTAAAGACCTTGGACACTAACGGTATTTTCTAGGTATAGAAATAGCCAATTCAAATAAAGGGCTATTTCTATCCCAAAGGAAATACACACTTGATCTTTTGAAAGAGACAGGTAGGCTTGGAAGGAAGATAGCATCAACTCCAATTGAAGGACAAGCCAAAAAGAAGGAGGGCAAACTAATTGAAGACATCAAGCAATATCAAAGAGTTGTGGGTAAGTTAATCTATTTAACTATTACAAGACCTGGCATTTCTTTTACTCTGAATCAGGTAAGCCAATTCATGACTTGTCCAATGACCAATCACATGGAAATGGTGGACCGAATACTCAAATATCTTAAAGGAACTCTAGGACAAGGAATACTGATGAAGAAACATGGACATCACCAAATTTTTGCCTACACGGACGCTGATTGGGCAGGAAGCATTGAAGATCGCAAGTCTACAACTAGATATTGTACTTTTGTTGGTGGGAATTTAGTGACTTGGAAGAGCAAAAAGCAAACCATGGTGGCCAAATCAAGTGTCGAAGCTTAATATAGAGCAATGGCTTCAACCACTAGTGAATTGATATGGTTGAAGGCATTGGTTGAAGATTTGGGTTTTAATGTCGAGGCCCCTATGAAGTTACATTGTGATAACAAATCAGCGATACATATTGTAAACAATCCAGTGTTTCATGAGAGGACCAAGCATATAGAGGTAGATTGTCACTTTATAAGAGAAAAATATTTGAACAAGACAATCTCAATGCCTTATGTCAAGAGTGATGATCAATTGGCGAACATATTCACCAAACCTTCGAGTATTCAACAACTCTAAAAGTTCGTATGCAAGTTGAACTTGATCAATTTGTTCAAGTCCAACTTGAGGGGGAGTGTTGAAGATGAAGAGATTAGAGTCAAGATAAAAAGCCCAAATAACTCTTTGATTGGTCTATGGACACTCTTGTCAAGCCTAAAGCCCATTTCAAGCTAACCACTAGAGGACGAAATAAAGGCTAGTTCTTGAAATTTAAAGATATGCTGTTATGTGTTGTACCTAGCTGTTAGAAAAGTAAAATCAGCTTGTACCTAGCCATTAGGATGTTGTACATATATACCCAAGATGTGTAAAGTGAAAAAACAAGCTTCTTTATTCTTTCATCAATACTTTCTTTCACACTTCTTTGTTTCTTAATCAATATTTTTTCACAGAAGCATGCACTTGTAATCCATATGATTCTGCATCCACTTTAATTTGTTGTTCTTCCACTCTTGTAGTGCTAAAGAAGATGTAGAAGTAGTAGCATAAACCTGAATAGATGAATCAGGATGTTTGGTAGATGCATTGTTTGACTTTCACAAGACATCTGCATCTTTATCTTGGCATTTGGGCACACCAAATCCTATTCGCAGCACTTGCGTCCTTAGTGTCACCTTTACTTTGACGTTCATACGCATCTTCTATATGCAATTTTTTTCCTCTGCTGTCATCAACTAAAATTGTTGGTGATGAAACGTCTTCACTTGTTCTCTAGATTGGCATCTCAGGAGGTAGAGATGAGTATTCCAAGTTCTAAACTAGTGCACACTCTCCGGATTTGATGAAGGAAAGACTTGGTTCCCATCAAATTCGGAGCAGTGATGCTGGATGGTCCGAGTTTGTCCATCAATTCTTGTGTGAACCTTGTCCAGTCAATCCTTCTACCTTCTCTGTCGTAGGTGGCCTTAAGCCAACACCACCATTGATTGGCCCTCCCACACAGGTGATAGAATGCAAAATCAACCCTTTCACCCCTCTACACCTTGTTTTTCAAAGTAGAACTCAGCTTTGGAGATCCATTCGGTTGGATCCCTTTCTCCAAGGTAGGGAATTTGGTTTTTACCTTTGGTTGGCTTGGGCTGTCGTAGTGCTGCCATTCCTCTCTCCTATTTGTCTACCAACATTTTGCCTCATGACAAATCTGCATTCTCCTTGGCTGCCATACTGTTGGCCTTCGATCCAAGACCTCATCATCACTGTATTCATCGTAGGGATCATGGGGTCGGTGCAAATTCGGTGGCACCTCCCTTATGCACCCTAGACTCATATGCACTCTTCCCCTTTCTTGAGAGGGAAGCTTCTCATGGTCAGAATCCTTCTTTGCTCGGTGTGGCTTTACCTTCCCACCACTTGGGGTGTATCCCTCTTCAAGTGCTCTACGGATATCACTTATTTGGTCATTGAGTAAGTGTCGGTTCCTTTCTAAGGTCAGAATTCTTCAAACGTCCTCCTTAGTTTGCTGTTGTAGTGATGGTGAATGCTGCGGAGATGTCATGGTAACCTTGATGCCTTTCAATTGACTGGTGTCTGTGCTGCTGTCTTAACTAGAGCACTAATTCATAGGGTGATTATGCTTCTTTTCAACTGGTGGTTATGCTAATTTCTCAATGAGAGCACCAATTTGTTGGGGTCCTGATTTTTTTCCCTAACTTTTCTACACCTTAGGGGTTAGCACGCCTACTAGAATCCTTCCTAACTTGCTGTCCTGTTTGATTCTTGAGTTCTTTTCTTATATTTATGTCCCCTAAACTTCCTTTGGGTTAACTAATATATATAAGGATATGTTGGATAGGCAAGACAACTCTTAAACCTATCACAACCTGCCTTGGTTGAAGAAGGTAACTCTTAACTTTAACCTTAACTCTTAAGCAAGGAAGACAACTCTTAACCTTGTCTAAAGCCCAAGTTATCTCAAACAACTCTTAAAAGATAACCGAAAATATAAACAAGAAAGTAAGCAAGAATGCTAACCTTGATTATTGAATGAGAAAATAACAAAATTTGGAGCATATGAGCTCCTCACAAATAATGGGCTGTATTTATAGTCCTAAGACAGCCTTATCTTAATTTAACTAGTACTTAGATTCCTTATCCACTTAGGATATGTTTTCCTAAGTCAACTAAAACATTATTAAGGTAGACCTTATCCATTATTTCCTAATCCTACTAGGATTCTTGGTCTTTCTTGAATTCCTACTGTGACTAGAATTCCTACTTTGACTAAGTCTTTCTGTCCTTATCTTATCTTCTTTCCTACTGCTGCTGACTTCTTCTTTACCGTTTCCTTCCTGAATTATACTTCTTGTTGTGGTGTCCTTCCTCTCAAAGACTTCTCTTTGGCGTGGTCATCTTGCCAAGGTAATCCTGCCAAGACGTCCAGCTGCTGTTGGAGTTCTTCACACCATCACTCTCCTTCTCCTGCTCGGATTGCTTGATGCATGTCCTGCCAATGCTAGTCTTCTTCGTAGCTTTCATTTCCGCAATTGATTAGGACTAAGTCAAAACCTAGTCGTGCTTCACTGCTTGCTGCGTGCATACTGGTTGTGCACACTTGCTAGTCGGTTGCTGCCTGGCACCTTGCGCGCATTCTCTCATGCTCCCTTTGCCTCCTAAGGTCCTCAACATAAATGTGTCCAACGCCACTACCGCGCCCAAGGGGATGTTCTAGTCACTCGTGGAAGTTTGTCCCGTGCACTGCCCAATGCCCACCCATGGTGATATTCTAGTGGCACCTAGAAGTTCATCTTGCGCACTACCGATCACATTTGAAGCCTCTACTGTGTTGGTGGCAATGTTTTGGTCGCTCCTAGAAGTTCATCCCGTGCCCTGAAAAATGCATCCTGCACACAGGGATGTTCCAATAACTGCTAGAAGTTCATCCCATGCACAGCTGAACACACCCAACGCCTCTGCCGCGCTCTCTGAGATGTTCTGGTGACTCCCGAAAGATCCTCCCGCACTCTGCCGAATTCAGCCGATGCTGCTGCCACGCCTGTGGGGATGTTATGGTCACTGCCCAAAGTTTGTCCCACACACTGATGGATGCGGACGATGCCCCTACCTGCATCTGCTGGGATGTTTTAGTCACTTCTAGAAGTTCATCGCGTAAACTGCTGAACGCGACAAACGCCACTGCCACACCCATGGGGATTATCTGGTTGCTCCATGAAGTTCGACTTGCATTCTGTCAAATAGGCACAATGTCTTGCCGCACCCACAGGCATGTTATGGTTACTTGCGGAAGGCCCAACGTCGCTGCCATGCTGGCCGGGATGTTCCGGTCACACCCAGAAGTTCATCTAGCACACTGCTGAATGTGCCTGATGCCACTACCGCACCGGCGGGGATGTTTTGGTCGCACTCAAAAGTTCATCCCCCACATTGTCGAACGCACTTGACGCCGTTGTCACGCTGGCAGGGATGTTCCAGTCACCTCCATTAGTTCCTCCCACACTCTTCCGAGCGCAGCCAATACTGCTGCTGCGCCCATGGGGATGTTCCTGTCGCTCCCGAAAGTTTGTCCTGTGCACCGCCGAATACGCCCAAAGCCTCTGCCATGCTTGTGGGCATGTTCTAGTCTTTCTTGAAAGCTCGTCTCACGCACATCGTTTGTCTCATGCACAGCCAAAGGCGCTCGACGCATCTGTCCAAGTCGCAGGGATGTTTTGGTCATGCTGCGGACTAGCCAACATGCCTGAAACTTCTGCCACGCCCACAGGGATAATCCAACATCTCCCAAAAGTTTGTCCTGTGTACTGTTCAACATGCCTGACGCCTCTTTTGCGCCCATGGGGATGTTTTGGTCACTTCTAGAAGTTCTTCCCATGCACTATTGAACTCGTGCAACTCCTTTACCTAGCCCATGGGGATTTTCCAGTCACTCATGAACTTCATCCCGCGCACTGCCAAATGCACGTGATTCTGCTACTGTGACCGCAGGGATGCTCCATAACGCACTCGTAGCCTATGCCACACACTGCCAAGCGTGCTTGATGCCACTCTCATGCCTGTGGGGATGTTTTAGTTGCTCCCGAAAGTTTTTCCCGTGCACTGCCTAACAGTTGAGGACCTTAGAAGGCAAAGGGAGCGTGAGAAAATGCAAGCAATGCGCCAAGCAGCAAGAGAGGCAAAAACAGGCCAGAATGTGCGCCCAACAAGCTTGCATGCAGCAGGCAGTGAAGCACAGCCAGGTTCTGACTCAATTCTAATTGATTGCGGAAATCCAAGCCAATAAGAAGACCAGCATTGGCACGACACGCATGAAGCAATCCAGAAGGAGAAAGAGAATGACAGCATGACGAACTCCAGCAGCAGTAGGACATCTTGGCAGGTTTACTTCAGCAAGAGGACCACGCCAAAGAGAAGTCTTGGAGAGGAAGGACACCACAACAAGAAGTCTGATTCAAGAAGGAAACAGCAAAGAAGAAGTCAGCAGCTGTAGATGCTTTTAAGAGTTGGCTTAAGACAAGGTTAAGAGTTGTTTTCCTTGCTTAAGAGCTTAACTTGAAGTTAAGAATTGTCTTCTTCAACCAAGGCAAGTTGTGATAGGTTTAAGCATTATCTTGCCCATCCAACATATCTTTTATTCCTTAGTTAACCTCGAAGGACAGCTTAGGAGACATAAATCTAAGAAAACAACTCAAGAATCAAATGGGACAGCAAGTTAGGAAGATTTGTAGTAGGTGTGCTGACCCTTAAAGTGTATAAAAGTTAGAAAAAAAAATCAGGACCCCAACACTAACTCCCTCGGCGCTGCTGCCATGCCTCATGATTGCTACGGTTGCTCCCTGAAGCTTGTCCCACACATTGGAGGCATCCTGCACACTGCCTACTGCCACTCTTGCACCTGCGAGAATGTTTTATGGTCGCTTCCAAAAGTTCATCCTATGCACTACTGAATGCGCCCAATGCCTCTACCCTTCTGGCACAGATGCTTTGATCACTCCCAGAAGTTTATCCTGCACACTGCCTAACACGCACGATGCCGTTGCTGTGCCCAACGCCTCTGTCCCTCCAGTGCAGATGTTCCGGTCACTTCCAGAAGTTCATCACATGCACTGCCGAATGCGCCCAACACTGCTGTCACGAAAGTTTGTCTCATGCACTGTCGAGTGCACCAAAAGCCTTTGCCGCACCCGTGGAGATTTTCTAGTTGCTCCCAGAAGTTCATCCCACGCATTGACAAACATGTCCAATGCCAGTACTGCACCCGCGGGACTTTTTTGATCACTCCTAGAAGTTCACCCCATGCACCGCCGTAGGTGCTCAACGACACTGCCATGCCCGCGGGGATGTTCTGATTGTCCCAAAAGTTCTTTGTGCACACTGCCAAATGCACCCGACACCTCCGTGGCACCTGCAGGGATGTTTCGGTCGCTTTTGGAAGATCATCCCGTGCACTGCTGATCATGTCCAACACCATTGCCATGCCTACATGGATGTTTTGGGTCGCTCACAGAAATTCGTCAACTGCACTGCCAAATGTAATTGACACCTATGCTGTGCCCTTAAAGATGTTTGGATCGCTCCCAGAAGTTTGCCCAATGCACTGCCAAACGTATTTAAAGCCTCTGCCGTACTTGTGGGGATGTTTTGGTCACTGTCAAAAGTTCATCCCAAGCATGATGCCATTGTTCCGGTCACTCCCAAAAGTTCGTCTTGTGCACTGTTGAACACGCCCAATGACTACCGCATCCGTGGGGATGTTTTAGTCACTCCCGAAAGATCATCCCATGCACTGCCCACCAGACTCGAATCCTTTGCTGTGTGCGAGGGAATGTTTTGATCACTCCTAAAAGTTCATCCCACGCACTATACAACGCGCCTGAAGCCTCTACTGCACTCACAAGGAAGTACCCTAGCTCCTGAAAGTTAGTCCCACACATTGCCGAACACGCCTTATGCCTCTACCGCGCCCACGGGGATGTTCGAGTCGCTTTAGGAAGTTCATCCCGCGCACTGCCCAAAGTGGCCAAAGACTGCTATGCCTGAGGGAATGTTTCGGTCGCTCCCGAAAGTTCATCCCATGCACTGCACAATGCGCTTGAAGCCTCTGTCGTACCTGTGGCAATGCTCCGGTGGCATCCAGAAGTTCGCTCCACGCACTGCAGAACACACTCAACACTTTTGCTACGCTTGTGGGGATGAGTCGATCACTCCTGAAAGTTCATCCCGTACACTGTCGAACATACCTGAATCCTCTATGCACCCACAGGGATGTTCCCGTTGCTCCAAGAAGTTTTGCCCAGCACACCCGACACCTCTGCCGTGCATTGAGGAAGCTCTAGTAACTCACAGAAGTTCATGCTTTGCACTGCTAAATGCACTTGAAGCATCTACTGCACTCGAGATGATGGTCCGATCTCTCCCCAAAGTTTGCCCCATGGACTGCCGTAGGTGCCCGATGCTTCAGCCGCACCCACGGGGATGTTCCGGTCACTCCCGGAGGTACGTTCATTGCACTATAGAATGAGCCCAATGCTGATGCCACACCCTTGGGGATGTTCCAGTTGCTCCTAGAAGTTCGTCTCGTTCACTGCCAAATGCATCTAATGCCTCTGCTGCACCTGCGGGCATGTTTTGAAAGCTCCCGGAAGTTTGTGCTGCACACTAGTCACCCTACTTGAAGCCTTTACTGTGCCCGCGCAGAAGTTCCTGTCGCTATTGGAAGTTCGTCCTGCACACTACCAAACGTAGCAGATGCCTCTGTTGCACCCGTGAGGAAGTTTCGATCACCTCCAGAAGTTTATCCTGCACACTGCCCAATGCGCCCATAGCCTCCACCGATCCTGCAAGGATGTTCTACTCATTCCCAGAAGTTCATCCCGCCGACTATTGAACACTCCAGATGCTACTACCATGTCCATGAAGATGTTCCAGTCGCTCTCATAAGTTTGTCCTACACACTGCCAAACATGCCTGACGCCTCTATTGTGCCAACGAGGATTTTTCAGCCTCTCCTAGTAGTTCATCCTACGCACTGCCGAACGTGTTTGATGCCACTGCCACACCCACGATTATATTTCAATCATTGTCGACAGTTCATCCAGAGCACTGGCTAACGCGCCCGAAGGCTATGCCGTGTCTGCAGGGATGCTCCAATCGCTCCTACAAATTACTCACACACACTGTCAAACGTGCCTAATGCCTTTGCCATGCCCACAATGATCTTTCAGTCTAGTATTTTGTCCCGCACACTGCCGAATGTGTTCGATGTCACTGCTGTGCCCACAAGTTTGTTTTGGTCACTCCTGAAAGTTTATCCTCAACACTGCTGAACTTGTCCGACGCCTTTGCTAAGCAAACAGGCATTTTCTGGTCGCTCCTAAAAGTTCGACCTGTGTACTGACAAACACCCCTGATGCTGCTGCCATGCTTGCAAGGATATTCCGGTCACTCCCGAAATTTCATCTCACACACAGTCGAACGTGCTTGTGGGGATGTTCTAGTCATTCTTGGAAATTCATCTCACACACACTGCCGAACGTGCCTGTAGGGATGTTTTGGTCATTCCTGGATGTTCATCCTGAGCACTGCAAAATGTGTTTGACAACTTTATTGAGCCCGCGGGGATGTTTATGTTGCTCTTGAAAGTTTGCATTGCACACTTCCCAATGCGCTCGAAGCCTCTGCACCAACCCCCGTGATGTTCCAGTCACTCCACAAGTTCGTCTCGTGCACTGCCAAATTGTTGGGATCTCGATTTCTTGTCCCAAGTTTTCTATACCTTAGAGGTTAGCACGACCTTTAAAACCTCTCCTAACTCGCTGTCTTGTTTGATCCTTGAGTTCTTTTCTTTGATTCTTGTCCTCTAAGTTGTCTCTTCGGGATTAACTAATGAATAAAAGCTATGTTGGATAGGCAAGACAACTCTTAAACCTATCTCAACTTACCTTGGTTAAAAAAGACTACTCTTGACTTCAACCTAAGCTCTTAAGCAAGGAAAACAACTCTTCACCTTGACTTAAGTCCAAGTTATATCAAAACAACTCTTAAAAGATAACCGAAATATAAACAAGAATGGAAGCAAGAATGCTAACCTTGATTCTTGATTAATGAATGCAAAATATACAAAATTCGGAGCATATATCCCTACTCACAAATAATGGGTTGTATTTGTAGTATTAGATAGCCTTATTAATATGCCTCAAAGATCTTCAATAGTGAATCAAGATCTAATGGATATATTTTCTTTCAGGGTTTTATGGATGGAAAGAGGTGTTGGAATATAGTATAATTGTTGGGTGGATGAAAATTTGTAATTGGAGTAAGTCATTGGATCTGTAGAGGCGTTTTAAGGAAACTGAAGGGTTATGTACAAATTTGAAGTGGGAATGTGATAGGGATAGTTTATAAAAAGTTTAAGAAGAGAAAAAAATTTCAATCAATATCAAGAATCAAAATAAAGAAATTAAAACTAGTTAACAAGTTTGATAAGATCATATCGCCACAAATAAGATTACTAGGTTGATTCACCACACTCTAAGATAGAAAGAAGGAAGAGTGATAAGAATCGATAGATAAGTCGCCACTAAACAAAGAATTTGTTTAGATAAGAATTTGGATGCAACTAAGCAAAATTTCGCTTGTTCATCAAAACTATTCAATTACAAGCAATAATGCTGTATTTATAGTGATGATAGCCTTTCCATGTCTAACTTATGCTAAAATGCCTAATTCATCTATAATAAAGATTCTTAAGTAAATAAGGACTACTAAGTCATCTAGAATTCTATGAGGATAAGCCTAATATATTAGATTCCTAATCCTACTTAAAATTTTGCTTTAGAACCCTACTTGATCTCAAACTCCTTGCCTAGTGACATTTCCTGCTGCTACTGAAATTCTCCTTGACCTGGATGTCCTTTGTCAAAGAGGATTAATCTTTCTTGGATAGCAGCAACTTCATTTCCATGATTGAGCACATCACTTATCCTAATTCAACTAGTACTTAAGTTCCTTATCCACTTAGGATATGTTTTCCTAAGTCAACAAGGGTTTTTAAGACAACTAAAACATTATCAAGATAGACCTCATCCAAATGTTTCCTAATTCTACTAGGATTCTTGGTCTTACTTGATTGACTAATCCTAGACTAGAATTCCTACCTTATCTTGTATTCTACAGTGGCTAGACTTCCTCTTGGCTTATTCTTCTAGAACTAAAACTCTCAATGCAAATCCTTCTGCTCTTAGAATTCTACTTGGCCGTGAGTATCCCATTGCTACTGGAATCCATCATGCGTGTCTTGCTGCTGATAGAACTCTTCTTGGCAAAGATGTCCTGCTGTTGCTGGAATTCTCCTTAGCATGGACATTTTGTTGTTGCTGAAACTCTGCTTGGCGTAGATGTCCTCCTACTACTAGAACTCTTGTTGACATGGACGTCCTGCTGTTGCTAGAGTTCTTCTTGATGCAATTATCCTTCTTCTACTAGAACTCCTATTGGTGTGAATGTCCTTCATTAATGAGGATTAAGTCAAATACTGGCCAGGCCTCACTGCTGGGCTGCACACTTGTTGTTGCCATGCTTGTTGTGCACATTTTCTGGCCCATGCTCTCCTTTGCCGCCCCAATTTTTTACCCATTGCCTTTCCTGCATACTTAGGTTCTCAACACATGCACATGACGCCGTTGCTGTGCCTGTAGGGATGTTTGGGTTGCTCCTAAAAGTTCGTCTCGTGCACTGCTAAATGTGATCAGTGCCATTGCATTGCTTTCCTGGATGTTCCGGTCACTAATAGAAGTTCATCTCATGCAATGCCCAATGCTTCCAAAGCCTCTACGGCACCTGTGGGGATGTTCCAATCGCTCTCGGAGGTTCGTCCTGTACATTATCAAATGCGCTAGACCCTGCTGCCATACTCTTGGAAATGTTTTGGACACTCCCCAATGTTCATGCCAAGCACTACCAAATGCGTTCGATGCCTCTGCAAAGCCAATGGGGATTTTACGGTCAGTCCCGAAAGTTTGTCACGCGCACTGTCGAACCCATCCAATGCCTCTTCCTACCCTCCGAAGATTTTACAGTCACTGCCCAAAAGTTCATCCCACATTCTGCCAATTTGTTGAGGTCCTAATTTTCTATCCCAACTTTTTTACACCTTAGGGGTTAGCACGACTTCTGAAACCTCTCTTAACTTGCTGTCCCATTTTCTCCTTGAGTTCTTTTCTTTGATTCTTGTCCACTAAGCTGTTTTTCGGTATTAACTAATGATAAAAGGATATATTGGATAGGCAAGACAACTCTTAAACCTATCACAACTTGCCTTGGTTGAAGAAGACAACTCTTGACTTCAACCTAAGCTCTTAAGCATGGAAGACAACTCTTCACCTTGTCTTAAGCCCAAGTTATCTTAAGACAACTCTTAAAAAATAACCGAAATACAAACAAAAATAGAAGCAAGAATGCTAACTTTGATTCTTGATTAATGAATGAAAATATACAAATTTGGAACATATATCCTTGTCACAAATAATGGGTTGTATTTATAGTATTAGACAGTCTTATCTTAATTCAACCAGTACTTAGGTTCCTTATCCACTTAGGATATGTTTTCCTAAGTCAACAAGGTTTTCTAAGACAACTAAAACCTTATCAAGATAGACCTTATCCAAATGTTTCCCTAATTCTACTAGGATTCTTGGTTTTTCTTGATTGACTAATCCTATTTTGACTAAACCTCTCTGTCCTTATCTTATCTCATCTTCTACAGCTACTGACTTTCATCTTGCTATTTCCTTTCTAAGATTAGGACTTCCTTATGGAGTGTCCTTCTGTACCAAGACTTCTCCTTGACGTGGACAACTTGTTGAAGCTAAACCCTTCATGATGTCCTGTTGCTACTGGAGTTCTTCATGTTGTACACTTCCTTCTCCTACTTGAATTGCACCATGCGATCCTACTGATGCTGGAGTTCTTTTTGGCTTGGATGTCTTGCTATTGTTGGAACTCTCCTCGACATAAACGTCTTACTACTGCTGGAGTTCTTCTTGATGCGAATATCCTTCTTCTACTGGAACTCCTGTTGGTATAAATGTCCTTTATTAACTAGGAATGCCCAAGCCTCACTGCTAGGTTGAACACTTGCTGTTGCCATGCTTGTTATGCACATTTTCTGGCCCATGCTCTCCTTTACTGCCCCATTTTCTGCCTATTGCCTTTCCTGCATACTTTGTTCTTAACAATCCACTTTTCTTAAAGACTCACCTTGTCCTTAGGTGAAAGTTGGAAAACTACTACTAGATGTAATTATAGTCTTCTGAAACTTGTACGGGTAATGGCAAAGGTTGTAGCAATCCATTGGTCTTGCCATCTTCTGATTTTATCCATGGGCGAAATGTCACAATTACTGTCTTTCTTCTTAACTTCTACCTTGAATCCTTCTGACCAAAAGAATAGCTTGATCCATATGTAAGTAAGAAACCATCCTAAATGTCCTCCTTCTTATGAGTTGTGGAAGTGATTTGAGATCTTCCCAATTAGTCTTGGTATGTTTGGTACATACACCTGCTAGTTGTGCCAAATATATCCATTCTTAAAGGTGAATTTACTAACCTTAGGGTCAAAATTCTTGATCTTCTTGGTGAGCACTTGGCTTTGGGGATTAATCTCTATTGCCTCCTTCATTTCTGTCCATACATTCCACTCTACTCTGCTAATGGCAGTGAGGTATGCATCATTAGGCTTACATGCTGTCCACAACGCTTGATCTCCATTGCTTCTGGACAATACGTCTGCCACCTTGTTTTCCTTGCCCGTTTGTAGATTATTTCATACTTGTATCCCAGCAACTTGACAAGGAACTTTTGCTGCTCCGATGTGGTAATTTTCTGCTCCATGAGGCTTCTCAAGGGTTGTTGATCTGCAATGATCAAGAATTTCCTCCCAATAATGTAAGGTCACCATACCTTGACTGCATGGATGATGGTCAACATCTCCTTGGTGTATACTGACCATTCCTTCTTCATAGAACTAAGACTCTGCTCATGTATGCAATAGGTCTTTCGGCTTGACTCAGGACAACACCTATTCCATCTTGACGTGCATCGGTGTAAAGCTCGAATGTTTGGTTGAAAGTCAAACAGTGCTAACACTGGAGTCTCACACATGGCTTGCTTCAACAATTGGAATGCGTCTTCACTCTTCTCCATCCATAGAAATCCATCCTTTTTCAGCAAATTCGTTAATGGTTTTGCTATGGCGCCGTATTTGCCAACAAATCGGCTGTAGTAGCCTATCAAGCCTAGAAATCCTCTAAGTTCTGTGACATTCTTAGAAAGTTAGCCATGATTGCATGGCTCCTATCTTACATTGGCCTACCTTCACTCCATCTCTGGCTATGATGTGACCAAGGTATTCAAGCTCCTCTTGCATGAACATGCACTTGGATGGCTTGATAACGAAGTGATTTCTTCTTATCACCTCCACACTTTTGCTAGGTGCTCTATGTGATCATCATGGTTCTTGGAATAGACCAAAATGTCATCAAAGAAAACTAATACAAACTTGCACAAATAAGGTTTGAAGATGTCATTCATGGCTGCTTGAAAGGTGGAGGGTGCCTTGCATAATCCAAAAAGCATGACTAGGTACTCATAATGTCCACTATGAGTCTAAAATGCTATTTTCTGCACATCCTCTTTCTTTCATGCATATTTGATGATATCGGCTCTTGAGATCCAGCTTGGTAAATAACTTTGCTCCATGTAACTCGTCCAACATATCATCGATTGTTAGGATTGAAAAACGATCCCTGACAGTGGCTTGTTTAAGTGCTCGGTAATCGATGCAAAACCTCCAAGTTCTGTCTTTCTTTCTAACAAGTAGAAAGGGAGAAGAAAAAGGTGTTAGGTTGGATAATACCTTGTTGTAGCATCTTTTCCACTTGTCTTTCGATCTTGTTCTTTTGGAAGTGTGCATACTGGTAAGGTGCTACATTAGTCGCCTTGGTCTCATTGATTAATAAGATGGCACGGTCGTAGTGTCTTGAGGGTGGTAGCCCTTGTGGCTCTTCTAGGAAGTCTCCGAACTGCTCCAATTGGTTCCTTACTACCAATGGTACATCTTCGTGCGTGTTCTGCCCTTCATGATGTTCGGCTATGTTTTCCTCCTTTGTGGCCAAGAGAACCTCAAAACATTGTGCCCTTTTTTTTGTATAGTTGTTCAAGGGTACTTACCTCACAATGATGTGCTATATTGGTGGTGGATGCTTTCCACGTGCAGTCCCTTCCCTTCCATTGGAAGTGCATGGCCATGGATTCGTAGTCGAACATTATCTTGCCTAAAATTGCATCAAGGCCTGCCAAGGCTAACACATGCAGTTTTGCCTCTATCTTGACTCCTTGAATTTGCTTTGCTACTGTCTGGATAACTTGTGCACACTTGAGCTTCTGTCCACTTGCCACTCTTACCTCAAAGGGTGCAATCCTTTTTAGACATAGCTGGATTGTCTTAACTAGTTTTGTCTTGATGAAGTTATGGGTGGCTCCACTATCAATCAACACCAAAACATTCTTGTTATTTATGGTTGCGAATAGCATCATTGTAGTAGGCTTGGTGATTGCCTCTACTACATGCAAGTTGATTTCACCTTCTTTCGCATAATCTAGGGAGTGTACTGACTCTAGTTCCTCCTTGCTGTCCATGTGGCTTTCTTGATCTTCCTGCATCACTACTAGATCCCCTTTGCTAATTTTTTGAGCACTAGAGAAATCCTTAACGTTGCATAGAATGTCTAGATCTTCAGTGTTCAAGTTGTAACATGGATAAGCATCATTCTGTCCAAGAAATTGAAAATCTAAAACAGATGCAGATGATGGCGTTTGATCCACACTTGTGCCTTGTAAAGCTTGTTGCATGCTAAGCATATTTTCCACTGCAATTTGCGTATTGAATTGTCTAAAGCTCTGATTTCTTGTAGCTTGTGAATTTGTCCGTGAAAGATCAGCAAGTCCTTCAATCTAGACAGGAATATGATTAGGAACCTTGTCTTCTAATCTAGGTTTAGCCAACAAGGCAGATTGGTCCTGCACAGTCCTTGTTGGAGTATTTTTTGGTGGATAATTTGTAGAAGCATTGGAATGTTCTTGCAACCCATTCAAAGATCTATTTGATCCTTCATCCAATTTAATCTACTGTCTCTCTATCCTGGTCAATGCTAATAAAGATGTAGACGACAGTCTAATGGAAACTATAGAGTGTTGATAAATAGAATCTGAATGTGTTTAGCTCACAATTTCAAAGATTCAACATAAACCAAGTAAAAATGCAAGTAGAGAGAAAATGCATGAAGAGAGAAAAATGAAGAGCTTTTTATTCTATCTCTAAATATTTACACATCTTGGGTTTATATATACAACATCCTAATAGCTAGGTACAAGCTTACTTACTTTTCTAACAGATAGGTAGAACACATAACAGCATATCTTTCAATTTCAAAAACTAGCCGTTATTTGTCCTTTAGTAGTTAGCTTGAAATGGGCTTTAGGGCTTGATATGGGTGTCCATAGATCAATCAAAGAGTTATTTGGGACTTTTCATCTTCACCCTCAATCTCTTCATCTTCAACACTCCCCCTCAAGTTGGACTTGTACAAATTGAATAAGTTCAACTTGGAACTCACCTTAAGAAGTTGTTGATGAGTACATGGTTTGGTGAATATATCCGCAAGTTGATCTTCACTCTTCACATAAGGTAAGTTGATCACTTTGCTCAAGTACTTTTCTCTTGTGAAGTGACAATCAACTTTAATGTGCTTAGTCCTCTCATGGAACACTGGATTAGATGCAATGTGTGTTGCTGCCTTGTTATCACAGTACATGTCCATAGGTGTTTCAACTGAAAAACCTAAGTCTTCCACTAATGATTTTATCCAAACCAATTCACTCATAGTAGATGCCATAGCTCTATATTCAGCTTCTGCACTCGATCTTGCAACTACACTTTGCTTCTTGCTTTTCCATGTCACCAAATTCCCTCCCACAAATGTGCAATAACCAGTGGTTGATCTTCTGTGCTCGAAGTTACCAGCCCAATCTGCATCTGTGTAGGCACATATCTTGTGGTGACCATTTCTTCTCATCAAGATTCCTTGCCCCAGTGCTTGTTTTATGTACCTTAAAATTCTATTCACCATTTCCATGTGTATATTCTTTGGGCATGACATGTGTTGACTTACCTGTTGTATAGAAAAAATAATGTCAGGTCGTGTAATAGTTAAATATATAAGCTTACCTACAAGTCTTTGATAAAGCTTGATGTCCTTGTATGGCTCCTCCTTGTCATGTTCATTTTCATGCTTGTTATCCTCTTTCTTCCTTCTTAGTGCCTCCATAGGTGTCACAGCTAGCTTTGCTCCAAGTTTTCCTGTCTCACTTAACAAATCAAGAACATACTTTCTTTGGGATAGAAATAGCCCTTCATTGGAATAAGCAATTTCTATACCTAGAAAATATCGTAAGTTTCCCAAATCTTTAACATCAAATGCAGACTTCAAATATGTTTTAATGCTCTTAATGCCATTAATGTCACAACCAGTGACGATAATATCATAAATAAGAACAATGATAGATCCCTCACTTGAGTGCTTAATAAACAAGGAATGATCAGCACCACTCACTTTAAAATTTTGAGAACACAATGCATTATGCAACTTATTATACCATGCTCTTGGTGATTGCTTTAATCCATATATGGCTTTCTTCAATTTGCAAACATGTGTATTAGGAACCATAATATCATATCCTTGAGGTAAACTCATGTAAACCTCTTCCTCTAACTCTCCTTGCAAGAAAGCATTCTTCACATCCATTTGATGTAAACCCCAATTATAATTAGCCGCTAAGGAGAGAAGCACCCTAATGGTGTTCATTTTTGCAACTGGTGCAAAAGTTTATGTATAGTCTAAGCCATAGGTTTGGGTGAAGCCTTTGGCCACTAACCTAGCCTTATGTTTGTCTCAAGGTTCCATCACTATTTAACTTAGTCTTATACACCCATTTGCATCCTACAACCTTCTTTCCCAAAGGTAAACGTGCTAATTCCCATGTATTATTTTTAACTAAAGCATCCAATTCCTCTTGCATGGCTTGTCTCCAAACTGATAATTCTCTAGCTTCCTCAAAGTTGTTAGGATCTTTAATGGTGTCTACTTTAGTTAAAAAGGCTCTAAAACTCTCTTTTACATTTTCTAAGATGTAGTAGTGGTTAAAAGGGTGTGCGATTACTTTGTTACCATGGAAAAACACTCTTTTCTTCATCCAATTCGATGAAGATTGTCGAAGTCTTTGAGATCTCCTAAGTGGGGGATTTTGGCCTTGCATAGGTGCAACATACTCCCCCTCACTTCGTATACAAATGGATGGCCCATCTTGGTTACTACATAATGACTCTATTTGAACATTCGAATGTTCATCCCTATGTCTTTCATTTTGCTTTCCCTCGTCTCTAAGTCTACTAGATGATAACGGTAAATCTTCACTAGGTGAATGTGCATCTAGAATTTCATTGCTAGTTTCACCCTCATTAGACTCTTGATCTTGTGATTCTATGTTATCACTACTCAAGTGTTGGTCATGGTTGCCCAGTACGTCACTAGATGGTGGTATATACTTGTGTATTATGGCTAAAGGAAGTGGATCATCAACTTCATCTTTTTCATTACCAATGCTATAAAATTATGAGTCATTTTCTACGAAAGTAATATTTCTAGAAATATATCTGTCCTTAGTTAAGGGATTATAGCACCTATAACCCTTAGTATCTACACAGTAACCTAAAAAGATGCATTTAATGCTTCTTTCACTTAATTTATCCCTTAAATGACTTGGCATATGTACATAGCATACACATCCGAAAATTCTAAGATAGGACAAGTTTGGCTAGGGTACTATAAGCAATCTCAATTGGTGTCTTTCCTTTCAGTACCATGGATGGTGCTTGGTTAAAAAAGTGTGTGGCTGTGAGAATTGATTCCCCCCAAAACTCTCTAGGAACATTGTGATAGAACATCATAGTTCTTGCCACCTCTAAAATATGCCTATTCTTACATTCAACCACTTCATTTTGTTCTAGAGTGTAAGGACAAGTAGTTTGGTGAACAATTCCTTTATTAACTAAAAACTCTTTAAACAAGTTGTTCACATACTCTCCTCCATTATCAGTTCTCAACACCTTAACCTTCTTATCAAATTGGTTTTCAATCAATATTACAAACTCTTTAAAACAACAAAAAACCTGAGATTTCTTTTTAATAAGATAAATCCATGTATACCGAGATTTATGATCTATAAAAATTACAAAATATTTGAAGCCTTTATGTGATAGAGTGGGAGAAGTCCACAAATCAGAATGTACCAAAGCAAATAAATCATTATATTCATGATGAAATTGTACAAAAGGTATCTTAGTTTGTTTTTCTAAAATACAAGAACTACAATCTTTGATCTTATCAAATTTCAAATAGGAACTAATTTTTGCAAAATATGACTAGGAGGATGCCCTAATCTAGCATGCCAAAGTTCTTGGATTTTGCTGCTATCTACTTTAAAGACTTTGCTTGAATCTTCCAAAACATACAACCCATTTTTCTCTCTTCCCTCACCAATCAATTGTCTCGTCTTGATGTCCTGAAATGTTACTTTATTAGGTTCAAATATAACATAACAATCTAAATCTTTATTAATTCTACTCACAGACAACAAATTTGAAGAAAAACATGGCATATAAAGACCTTTAGTATGTTTAGACAAAATATTCAAGTGTCCTAAACCACTAATTGGTATATCTTTTCCATTAGCTATACTCACCCTTTTATCCTTTCCTATAGACTCAATTTTAGAAGCTAAATTTTTACTTCTAAACATGTGATTTGTAGCACCCGAGTCTATAACCCAAGGATCAATATTTAAAGATAAATTAGAAATCAAACCTTGAGAGGTGCTTGGCTTTTGACATTAAAGAAACTTTGCAAATTGCTCAATGAGGTTTGTGGACAAGTTTGCCTCTGATGTGTGGTTTAATTCTTGTGAAATTTTGGCTTTATTCTCCTTCTTCAAGTGAGGATGAAGCTCAAAACACTTATCCTTATTATGCCCGAACTTTCCACGGTGATCACAAAACCTACAATTTCTTTTGATGTGTCCTAGCCTTCCACATCTTTCACATTTGATGGTTTTGCTTTCTTTCAACCCTTATGTTACCATTGTTGCTTCTTTTGCCTCCACAAATGCACCTTTCTCAATTTTAGGCTCATCTCTATCAAACGCTTCTCTAGCCATCAATTCCCTATCCACAATATTCACCACATCATCATATGGTGGCATCTCCTTATTCCTTAGAATTTGATTCCTAAGGTCCCCAAAACTAGGCCCCAATCCTGCCAAGAGGAAACAAACAAGATCTTCATTGGCCCTTTTCTCTAATTCTTCCTCATTGGTAGTAATCGGCCTCAAACACTCCAATTCATCCCATGCTTCCTTGATTTTGTTGGAGTAGGAAAGGAAATCACTCCCATTCATCTTGGCATTTGTGATGATTTCCCTCAACTCATAGACTTTTAAGAGATTTCCTTGATTTTTGAACCTTCTAGCAAGTGCATTCCAAAGGTCTTTGGCAGTTTTGGCTTTGTTGAAGGCACCAACCAAGGATTGATCAATGGAGTTGATAATCCAAGTAATGACAAGGTTATCAACATATCTCCATTCAACATATTCTTTATCTCCCACCTTAGGCTGATTAATTTCTCCATCAACAAATCTCAAAACCCTCATGCCCTATAAGGCCCTTGTTGCATTTGTCACCCATGTAGAGTAATTCCTTCCATTTAGAGGAAAGGTAGTAAGCTTAGTGGTGATTTTGTAGTCGGAATCAACATTGAAAAAACTCTCTCTTGGCAGAACTACTTCCCACTTGTGCTGCCATTTTAATTTCAGCAACGTGGCCTTGCACAATGGAGATTGATCACACAACTAAGAAAGAGTAAAAATAAAAGAGAGATGATGAAAGGAACTCTCTAGATGCAACCTTGCTCTAATAATATGTTGATAAATAGAATCTGAATGTGTTTAGCTCACAATTTCAAAGATTCAACATAAACCAAGTAAAAATGCAAGTAGAGAGAAAATGCATGAAGAGAGAAAAATGAATAGCTTTTTATTCTGTCTCTAAATATTTACACATCTTGGGTTTATATATACAACATCCTAACGGCTAGGTACAAGCTTACTTTACTTTTCTAACAACTAGGTACAACACATAACAGCATATCTTTCAATTTAAAAACTAGCCGTTATTTCGTCCTTTAGTAGTTAGCTTGAAATGGGCTTTGGGCTTGATATGGGTGTCCATAGATCAATCAAAGAGTTATTTGGGCTTTTCATCTTCACCCTCAATCTCTTCATCTTCAACATAGAGCTCCTAAGTCATTGTTCTGCAACTGAAATGGTAGAGATGTAGAAGTAGCAACTTGAATATGAAGAGACTGAGGGTAAAGATGAAAAGCCCAAATAACTCTTTGATTGATCTATGGATATGCATATCAAGCTCAAAGCCCAATTCAAGCTAACTACTAAAGGACGAAATAACGGTTTGTTTTTTAAATTGAAAGATATGTTGTTATGTGTAGTACTTAACTGTTAGAAAAGTAAAGTAAGCTTATACCTAACCGTTAGGATGTTGTATATGTAAATCCAAGATGTGTAAATATTTTGAGATAGAATAAAAAAGTTATTCATTTTTCTCTCTTCATGTATTTTCTCTTTACTTGCATTTTTACTTGGTTTATGTTGAATCTTTGAAATTGTGAGCTAAACACATTCAGATTCTATTTATCAACAAAGTTTTAGTTCTTGCTCATTGAGATATAATTCCCCGAATCTATCAATCTCCTATATGAAGTTAACATCCTGTTAGACTGCCATAAGCATCACATAATATGAAAATGGAAGATAAAATGAGAGTTTAAGCAAGTTAACCTTCTCCCTAAGGTTTAGATCTTTTTTTAGTTGCTGTGTCTTTTCATTCCTTGCCTACAAGGTGTTCCTATCTATGTATTAAGATTCCAATCAAATTTGACTACATATAACATATAATTTTAATGGGCTATGGAGGTCTCAAAGCCCTTCATAACTGAAATGTAAATGCTCTATTGAATATATCTAGACGAACTATGCATCTCAAATTTGTTATGGCCTTCAAACTTAGTATGCATGTAGGCTTGTCCAATGAAAACCAATGCCCTTTATATTTTCAAAATTTGGAGAAAAGTGATTTTATGAAAAGCAATAGATCAGAAATTTCATGATCCAGGAAATATTGAGTATACTCAAATAATTTGACTTCATTAGTAACAAGGTACATATGAAAAAATTGGTATAGGACTTTATTGTAAAACTTTACCTTCTTCTCAACTTCCTCCTGGGCATATCTTTCATGTGGAATATAAACACCATTTTTGTCCCTTGCTGCCCGAAAGTCTATATTGATTTTTTAATGAATAAGAAACCTGCTCTTTATTTTTTACATGAAATAATTTACAAATGCAAGTACATCCGCCAAACCTTATTTCATTCTCTCAATTTCCAAGTACAAATACTTAAGCAACACAGCTTTTGACATTTTTTGCTTTACCTAGAGAGATAATTTCATCATCAGTGCAAATGAACTCGTATGATAGTCAATCCTAGTTGAAAAAGAATGAAAAAGGACTCAACCTATTGCGCTTATTTAACAAGGTATCTGCTGTACGGCTTTTTGCAGCTCCCCTGACTATTTGAGCGCATTCCCACTGCTGTCTACAAGAATTCTTCAGCATGCAAAAATATGAGATTGTTTGTAGTCAAGTACTGGCATTTTAATGAAATAAAGCAACTAGGCTACACACACCACTCAAAGGGGGAGGGGTTGGTGTAGAAAAATCTGAGTGGGTAGAACAATCTGCCGAAGGACTCAATAATTTGACATTTATTAGAAACTACTTGAATTGTAAACTTATGAGGTATTTTCCTAGACTTCTCAACAATTAAGGAATTAACGTTGCTGTCATTCATTTGCTTTTGTTCAAAATTTACAGATTCTTCCTTTGAAGCTGCACGAATTCCAGAACCTAGTTTTTTTTATCTCTATTTACACATTTATTTCTTGTAATAATCTTTGCCCTCCTGCCTCTCTTGTTCAGTTAACCATTCCCAATCTGACCATTAGTATTTATGTTTCTTGGAGATGACTTACAGCATGCCCCGTCCACACTTTTATTTGCTTTTCCTTGCTCAGAGTTTAAAATAGTAGCATTTTCATTACAGAGATCTACATTTGTTTTTGCACCCAGTGAAGCCACTTCTAAATCAGCACCTGCATTGCTAAGTTTTTTATTTAACAGAAAATAGAGACTAAAGCAAACTTAGGAAGTATAAGAGAATATGATGTAGGTGCATTATACCTGATTCTTAGCAGGACTTGGAAGAAGTTCAGGAGAGCATGCTCTCTGTGTCCATTCAAAGATGTCACTATCAAAGAAATCCTGACTGTCATTAGATTTGTCAGGTCCTTCTACCTACACGATTTTTCCAAGACAAAAGATAAATTATATGGCATTAGACAACAATAGCTACTGTAAATAGTAATCCATATGTGAGGCACTGGAACCTCAACAGATCAATAATCATAAAAATCATGAAATTACCGATATAGAGTAGCCTGGGAGCAAATTGGAAGATTGATAAAGCACAAATCTAAAACAATCTTACAAGAACATAATTTTATGAAACAAGGCTTATCCCATGACAATTCATGAAGAATTTAACAAATACTATCATTAATATCAATTAAACTACAAAATCAGTACTCACTGTTGGGGACAATTCATCAGAACTTTCATCAGCTGAGTCCTTCAAGTCACTGAAATTAGGAACATCAGGTGGCATTATGCATGCATCCCCCTCTTTGTTGCTGACTTGATTTTTCTACATCGTCTTCCTCCCTTAACCAAAAGAAAGGTGAAAGCACCGGACCTTCTTTGTTGAAAACAGGATCTTCCTTTCTAAAAACTGAGCTACCCTTAACTCATCGCAGATGGTTCTAACAAATTCACTTGCCAACTTTGCAGGTTGTGCTGGGGTTTCTGGAAGAGGATATTTTGCCACCTGAATCCTTTTCTTGGTTGGGCAGGATGGTTTCATGACAACAGGACAAGAAAGTTCTTCGTGGATGCTCCTTGCTTCTCTGTTTCTTCCTGACAAATCCCTCCTGCAGCTTGTTCCCCACAGATGAGATCACCTACAACTCCCATTTCTTTATCTATTGCAAAATTTTATCGAGATTTATGGTTGCTAGAATTTTTATCAGAAAGAATGCCTACCACTCTTGGATGGTATTTTTTGCGATATTCGTAGACTCAACTGCCGAGATGTGTCTTCCATGAAATAACTTTCCACTTTTTGTACATATTTGCTCAATTCCTCCTTAGTAGCAGTTGAGATCTGCTGCATGCCAGAAATCTCTTTCGGCAATATCTTAGTCTGCTGTATATTCAAGCTCTGGATGTTACTTGATGCCTCTGAGACCTAATGATTAAGATTTGAATGTTAAAAACACCAATATTTATAAGCCTCTTCTATTTCATTCGCTGCAAGCACTGCCATTTCCAGTAGAGATGAAAGAAAATTAATAATAATGTACAAACTAGAATAATGTATTCTAGAAAAATGGAAACAAAAATAGTACCATTACCATACCTCTTCTTGCTGTCTTGCAGAGAATGCCAATTGTTGTTTTTGCTCTCTGAGAGAATTCTTGATATTTTTTATAACCTCCTTGGCCTCCAATACCATGGTGACAAGAAATTGTAAATAAAAATGTATTTTTCAGCAAATCCATTAGCAGTTTCGGTAAAACAAAAGACAATTAAACTTCTCCTCTGATTTCATACTTGTTCAAAGGACATCCTTCGAGATTAAATTTTAGAGCTTATCTACTCCAGATCAGATGATGCCTTATTTAGAATTGAATTACCATGATTCTAGGACATGCCTTGCCTGACAAATGTTTGATTGATAACTATCATTTAGACAATCTGTCAATCAAAAAACATAAATAAGATGAGACAACAATCTTCTTTCCTTACATCAAATTTACTAGCAAAGAATGAGTGCGCACATCAAATTTACTAGCAAAGAATGAGTGCGCATATTATCCATGCATCTTAGCTGTTGTTGTGGTTGAAAAATTGATCCTGGAATGGTCTTGTGCAAGTCTTTTAATCCCTGATCCAGCTGAGAACCAAAGGATAAAACAATACTCAAAATTTCTGCTTTCATCTTGTCTTTTTGGTCTGTAAAAAGTTAACAAATTTTGCTTCGATTCATGATTAAATATATAATTTAATGCATTTTGAATCTTTCCTGTGAAAGAAAATGAATCTTAAGTTTCATCAAAGTAATTTAGGTCTTATTTTCAAGATGTGTTTCCTGTTGAAGTGCTGAACCATATTAGCCAATCAGTCAGAAAAGCGCAACGTTCGTTCGTCGTCGGCAGAACCGAGAGCATTTTGAATTTTATTTTTGATCTCTGCTGTACCATTTTGTCACAAACGCAAAGAAATAAAAGAATTACAAGATACACACCTTCATATATATAGACAGGTGCACGATGCACCAAAAGGAAAGACTGCTGACCCTTCAGAACTGCAGCAACCGCCACTGCACAAGCGCTAGTCCCGCATGCCAGTGTTGCTCCTACTGTTCAAAAGTTGTGAAGGTATTAGCGTGACCAAATACAGCTAATCCACTCCATGTTTAAGCATAGTGAACCACCAATTCAAGTTTGAAAATAACAACTGACCTACCCCACACTCCCAAACAGGCATCTTTAGATGTTTAAGAGAAATGATTTCGACAATTTCTGCAGCTTATATCAAACAAAATTGATGAAAACACACCATGACAAGGAGAATTTGTGTGTGGTAATAAAAAAATGATAGGGATGGATTCGATATGTTCTAAGCAGTGAAGTTGAAGATTTTATATATGCATTTCATTATAGAAAATCTTACATATGGGAAATTAATGAAGGTTCATATTTTCAGGACTAGACTTGCAACGACACGTATTTAATTCAAAACTTGAAAAATAATTAATGCTTATAAGAGTGCAAAGCTTGATTATAACCTTACCAACACTAAGTACATAAATGAACAGACCAAAATTTCAAATACAAAACCATAATGTAGGGCATCAGGGTCTTCTGACCATCAACACTGTAACTCATCTCACAATGCTAATAATTGAAAACCATTACTGATACAAATTGCAAATAACTGCAAACCATTCTCATCTCCTCCATTGATGACAAGCTGGGTACTGTCGTAAGTCGTTTCTTGGGTGTTGTGTTACTAAGGTGGTCAATTTGTTCATATAAGAATGCAAGGTCTTCATTAAAGTAAATGTGACAATTTGCTAAGATTTCTAGTTACGAAGCTTTTAGGTGGTTGAGCTTTAATATCAGGTTATGCATCTGCTTATTAAATCAAGCCAAACTTATCAGGTAATCTTTTGTAAAACACGGTTTTGCTTGGCTTCTTATGGTTGCTATATTTTCACCATGTTTTTCTTATATCAGTTCTAACTGATCCAAGCACATCATGGTTATGCAGTCAATTTGCTTCTTACTTTCAGAACCCTACATTATCAAATCTGTCAGGAGAACAATTTTTTTTTAATTTTTGGCTTAGGCATGAAAATAATACTCAGTTTCATAAGGAAGAGCTGATTTGTGATGCATATACAGTAAGAATTACTATTAAGAGATGGAAAGATATCACTAGCTCCCCCACAAAATTCTACACCCATTGAAGAACAAGCAAAGAGAAATTCTTGATGTGTAGTTTCATTCGTGCTAATAAGCTCCCTTTACAACAGTAATCAACTTGAAAGAAAAAAAAAGAAGAAAGATTCAGACAATGAACAAGATTAAGTAAGCATGTTCTTCCATGCATCTTATTGTTGTTATTGTTAAGAAATTGATCCCAGAATGGCCTTGTGCAAGTCTTTCAATCCCTTATCAAGTTGAGAACCAAATGATTAAACAATACTCTGATTTTCTACTTCCATCTTATCTTTTGGTCTGTAAAAAGTTAAAAAATTTTGCTTAGATCCATGATCAAATATATAATTTAACCCGTTCTGAATGTTTCCCTTGAAAGAAAATGAACCTTAAGTTTCAGCAAAGTAATTTAGGTCTTATTTTCAAGATGTGCATCTTGCTGAAGTGCTGAACCATATTAGCCAATCAGTGAGAAAAGCACAATGTTCGTTGCTGGCAGCACTGAGAGTATTTTGAACTTTATTTTTTATCTCTATTGAACAATTTTCTCAGGAACACAGACAAACAAAAAAAAGGGCAAGAAACACACCTTCAGATATATAAACTGGTGGACAATACATCACAAGGGGAGACTGTTAGTTAGAGCAAAAGCATAAGGAAAGATTGAAGATTATTAATTAAAATCAGAGTAGCTAAACATTTATTCTTACCTAATTTTGCAAAGAGTGAAATTATATCCTCTAATGCATTTTGCAACTCATTTTGCAACTCCTTTGCCCATTCTATTAAAGAGTGCTCTGCTCATGAATATGGTTGTCAAAATAAATAAGTAAAAACTTAAAGGTAGATACAAAATCATGATGGCGCTCATTATCGTACCATAGCATAGCAACTTGGAGATTTTAAATTCCTTTTTCTTGAGAGTTGAGATGGCCTCCATATGGTTCTCTTGAAAATCAACAAATGCTTTGCTTCCATTTTCTAGATTTATTTGAAGAAACATTTCTTAAACTATTTATTAGATCCATGACACAATGTAACTGAAAAATAAAAGGAGAATTTCGGCATCTTGATTACACCTTGCAATCCTTGAGCTCACTTTCTAGGTCTTGTTTTTGTTCTTGCTCATTGAGATACAATTCCCGAAATCTATCAATCTCCTGTATAAAGTTAACAATCTGTTAAACTGCTATAAGCATCACATAATATGAAAATGGACAGTAAAATGAAGGTTTGAGCAAGTTAAACTTCTCGCTGAGGTTGAGATATTTTTCCAATTGCTCTTTCTTTTCATTCCTTGCCTGCAAGGTGTTCCTATCCTTGCAATAATATTCCAATCAAATGGGACTACATATAACATAATAATTTTAATGGAGTATGGAGGTCTCAAAACCCTTCACAACTTAAATCTAAATGCTTTATTGAATATATCTAGACCAACTTTGTGTCTCAAATTTGGTCTGCCCTTCAGTCTTAGTACGCACGTAGGCTTGTCTAGTGAAAACTAATGCCCTTTATATTTTCAAAATTTGGAGAAACGTGATTTTATTAAAAGCAAAAGATCAGAAATCTCATGACCTAGGAAATATCGAGTACACTCAAATAATTTGACTTCATTAGTAACAAGGTACATGTGAAATAATTGGTAGAGGACTTCATTGTAAAAACTTTACCTTCTTCTCAGCTTCCTCCTGGGCATATCTTTAATGCGGAATATAAACACCATTTTTCTGTCCATTTTTATATTATGTGATGCTTATAGCAGTTTAACAGACTGTTTGTCCACCAAGCCCTTAGACGTTTGTCCCCTGCTGCTCAAACATCTACATTGTTTTTTTACTGAACAAGAAAAACTGCTCTTTATTTTTTGCACAGAATAATTAACAAATGCAAGTACATCCACCAAACCTTCTTTCATTCACTCAATTTCCAAGTACAAATACTTAAGCAACACAACTTTGGCCATTTTTTGGTTTACCTAGAGAGAAAAGCTTCATCATCAGTGCAAATGAAATGTTAATGAAAATCTAAACAATGGAAAAGAAGTAGCTGAATGAACCTCTGGTTTCCTTTTTATGTGCTTAGCGCAATGGGCATAGTCGAGGGTGCTCAGAGTTTCTTCCAAAGAATGAGCAGATGGAGAAATTGTAGCAATGATACAAGTTTTTGTTTTGTCCCCCAAAGAATCTCTTAACAGCCTTGCCAGCTTGCTATCCCTGCAAGGAATTCGAAGAAACATGGGATAATAGTCTATAAAGAAAATAAAAAAAAATCATGAACTAAGCAAGTCAGTAGGTAACTGAAAGAATCTATAAGGAATATGGGCTGAATGTTCCACAAGTGCATTTATGACACGGCCCAAGGTCAGTAAGCCCTTGTTTATCTCCCCTGCTTCCTTTGCATGGCCCTGTAATTTAGTTACATATATTATTAAATCTGATAGTGATCCCAAACATGAAATGCAAGATGAAAAAGAATTATCGCAAAACTCATTCTAATGCCTGTTCTTTACAAAGTCTAGCTCTTTTAAAGCTGGTTGAAGTTTTAATCATCTGCGATTTCAGTAGTTTAGTTTGGTCAAGGATTGGAGATGAGAGGTGGAATAAAAGGCATGGGATGGATGGAGGAATCTTTGTGCATATATAGAAAATCACTGGTCCATCAGATACTTGATAACAGTGGTTTCCAATAACTGAATTCAATATAAAGCTGGAAAATGATCAACAAAACATAAATTCTAATACTAACTACATATAACCTCAACTGTCCCACAGCAGAATGAGATACATTCTGTTGTCCTGCCAAATCAACAAGATTAAGCTTGCCACATTTAATAAGCTCCTTATCTCCCACACTTGCTTCTTTTATATGGACAGTAATGGAAGAGACAGAATGGGGCGCCTGTAAAAAAGGATGAGGTGAATTTAGCAAAATTTCATACGGTATTCAATCCTAGTTGAAAAAGAATGAAAAAGAACTCAGCCTACTGCGTTTGTTTAACAAGGTATCTGCTATACGCCTTTTTGCACCTCCCCCTACTATTCGACAAACATGTACATAATCTATCTCCAACCTACTCTTACCTTAAAGATCATCTTGAAATTAGTTACTTCCTTTGACATTTTGGTCTCACTCTCTTCAACAATCATCATAAGCTTAGAAGCCTGATAATAAAGGTCACTGAAAAGTCCAAGGTTGCCTTTGAAATTTCTTGTGCAGAAATCAAACTTCGTTGTAAGCACTGCCATTTCTAGTAGAGATGAAAGCAAATTATTAATAATGTATTGTAGGAAAATGGAAACAAAAGTAGTACCATTACCCTACCTCTTCTTGTTGTCTTACAGAGAATTCCAATTGTTGTTTTTGCTCGCTGAGAGAATTCTTGACATCCTCTATAACCTCCTTGGCCTCCAATACCATGGTGACAAGAAACTGTAAATAAACTACTCCAGATCAGATGATGCCTTGTTTAGAATTGAATTACCATGTTCCTTCAAAAGCTTGATGCCTGAATTAAAAAGTCTCCGTCATTTTCTTAATCCTTGATTCTAGGATATGCGTTGCCTGACAAATTTTTTGATTGATAACTATCATTTAGACAATCTGTGAATCAAAAAACATAAAAAAGATGGGACAACAATCTTCTTTACTTACATCAGATTCACTAGCAAGGATCGAGTATGTTCTTCCATGCATCTTAGTTGTTGTTGCTGTTGAGAAATTGATCCCGGAATGGTCTTGTGCAAGTCTTTTAATCCCTGGCCAAGTTGAGAACCAAATGATAGAACAGTAATCTAAATTTCTGCTTTCTTCTTATCTTTTTGGTTTGTAAAAAGTTAAAAAATTTTGGTTAGATTCATGATCAAATATATAATTTAACGCATTTTGAATTTTTCCCTTGAAAGAAAACGAACCTTATGTTTTAGCAAAGTAATTTAGGTCTTATTTTTAAGATGTGTATCCGGTTGAAGTGCTGAACCATATTAGCCAATCAGTCAGAAAAGCACAATGTTTGTCATTGGCAGCACCGAGAGCATTTTGAACTTTAATCTTCATCTTTGCTGAACCATTTTGTCACGAACACAAAGAAACAAAAGAATTACAAGGTACACACGTTCAGATATCTAGACTGGTGTACAATATATTACAAGGAAAGACTGCTAACCCTTCAGAACTGCAGAAACCACCACTGCACAAGCACCAGTCCCGCATGCCAGTGTCGCTCCTGCAGTTCAAAAGTTGTGAAGGTTTTATCATAACCAAATACAACTGATCCACTCCATGTTTAAGTATAGTGAACCACAATTCAAGTTTGAAAATAATAACTGACCTGCCCCACGCTCCCAAACAGGCATCTTCAAATGTTTAGGAGAAATGATTACGACAATTTCTACAGCTTGTATCAAACAAAATTCATGATAATGCACACATCCATAACAAGGAGAATTTGTGTGATGATAAAAAAACAACAGTGACGGATCCGATATCTTCTAAGCAGTGAAGTTAAAGATGTTACATATGCATTTCCTTATAGAAAATCTTACGTATGGGAAATTAATGAAGGTTCATATTTTCAGGACTAGACTTGCATATTTAATTCAAAACTTGAAAACTAATTAATGCTTATAAGACTGCAAAGTTTGATTATAACCTTACCAATAATAAGTACATAAATGAAGAGACCAAAATTTCAAATACAAAACCATAATGTAGGGCACTAGGGCCTTCTGACCATCAAGACTGTAACTCATCTCACAATGCTAATAATTGAAAGCCATTATCGATACCAATTGCAAATAACTGCAAACCATTCCCATATCCTCTATTGATGACAAGCTGGGTATTGTCATAGCTCGTTTCTTGGTTTTTGTGTTACTAAGCTGGTCAACTTGTTTATATAAGAATGCAAGGTCTTCATTAAAGTAAATATGAGAATTTGCTAAGATTTCTAGTTACGAAGCTTTTAGGTGGTTGAGCTTTAATATCAAGCTATGCATTTGCTTATTAAATCAAGCTAGACTTACCATGTAATCTTTTGTAAAGCACGATTTTGCTTGGTTTATGATGGTTGCTATATTTTCACCATTTATTTCTTATATTAGTACTAACTGATCCAAGCACATCATGGTTATACAGTCAATTTCCTTCTTACTTTCACAACCCTACATTAGCAAATCTGTCAGGAGAACAATTTTTTTTTAATTTTTGGCTTAGGCGTGAAAATAGTACTCAGTTTCATAAGGAAGAGCTAATTTGTGATGCATATATAGTAAGAATTACCATCAAGAAATGGGTTTCTTCTGCTTATCTTCTATGGATTTCGAATAGTTCTCCTGAGCAAGCAAATCACTTATTTCTTCATTGTACAACTCCAAAAATGACACTTTCATACTATATCAGCATTCTGCACTTCTAGTATATCAAAAATTTGGCGAACTGCTCTTGGAATAGCACAACCTTGGTAGATAGATCCCCACCTTGCACATTTCATAAAATGTGAAATATGTACTCTCAAACCAGAAAAAAATTATAGACTACTAAAGTTACCTTTGGTTATTAGATTGTTATGTACCTTATTTCTCATCCCACCCTCCATCGTATATGTTTTACCTGTACCTATGTGCCCATATTTGAAGACTGTGCAGTTGAAACCATCAAGAATTCCATTCACAATGGGAGCAACAACTTGGTCATAGATTGATCTTTGTTGTGATTTAGGCCCAAAAACCTATCAGATATTGTATATGATATAAGTAAATTAAGCACACAAATAATAACAGAAATCGGTTGGGTAAATTAACATTAATTACGAAACAAGGGTTTAACCTTGTCAAAAGTGAACACTTTATCTATTTTTGGCTTTATTTTGTATGATAGTGACTTCTCTTTTTCAGTTCATTATATGGTATCACTCTTGTAACATTTGACCTCTGCTTATCATCGCTCAGTGGCCTGATGTTGGGGTCCTGATTTTTTTCCTCAACTTTCTACACCTTAGGGGTCAGCACGCCTACTGAAATCCTTCCTAACTTACTGTCCCGTTTGATTCTTGAGTTCCTTTCTTATTTTATATCCCCTAAACTATCCTTCGGGTTAACTAATAGATATATAAAGATAAGTTGGATAGGCAAGACAACTCTTAAACCTATCACAACTTGCCTTGGTTGAAGAAGACAACTCTTAACCTTAACTTAAGCCCAAGTTATCTCAAGACAACTCTTAAAAGATAACCAAAATATAAACAAGAATAGAAGCAAGAATGCTTACCTTTGATTCTTGATTAATGAATGAGAAAATAACAAAATTCGTAGCTTATCTCCTCCTCACAAATAATGGGCTGTATTTATAGTCCTAAGACAGTCTTATCCTAATTTAACTAGTACTTAGATTCCTTATCCACTTAGGATATGTTTTCCTAAGTCATCAAGCTTTTCTAAGTCAAATAAAACATTATCAAGATAGACCTTATCCTTTGTGTCCTAATCCTACTAGGATTCTTGGTCTTTCTTGAATTCCTACCTAGACTAGAATTCCTACCTTATCTTGTATTCTACAGCTATTGGACTTCCTCTTGGCTTATCCTTCTAGGACTAGGACTCTCAATGCAAATCCTTCTGCCCTTAGAATTCTACTTTGCCGTGAGTATCCCATTGCTATTAGAATTCATCATGCTTGTCCTACTGCTGATAGAACTCTTCTTAACGTAGATGTTCTGCTGCTGCTGGAATTCTCCTTGGCATGGATGTCCTGCTGCTACTGGAATTTTGCTTGGCATAAATGTCCTGCATTAATTAGGATTAAGTCAAATACTGGTCGGGCCTCACTGCTGGGCTGCACACTTGCTGTTGCCATGCTTGTTGTGTACATTTTCTGGCCCATGTTGTCCTTTGTCGCCCCATTTTCTGCCCCTTGCCTTTCCTGCATACTTAGGTTCTCAACAATCCCCTTTTCTTGAAGACTCACCTTGTCCTCAAGGTGAAGTTGGAAAAATTGCTACTGGATGTCATTATAGTCTTCCCAAACTTGTATGGGTAATCACAAAGGTTGTAGCAATCCTTTGGTCTTGCCATCTTCTGGTTTTATCCATGGGCAAATGTCACAACTGTTATTTTTCTTCTTACCTTTTGCCTTGAATCCCTTCGACCAAAAGTATAGCTTGATCTACATGTAATATCCTCCTTCCTCAGGGTCAAAATTCTTGATCTTCTTAGTGAGCTCTTGGCTTTGTGGGTCAATTTCTAGTGCCTCCTTGATTTCTGTCCATACATTCCACTCCGCTCCGCTGATAGCAGTGAGGCATGCGTCATTAGGCTCACATGCTGTGCATAGAACTTGACCTCCATTGCTTTTAGACAATGCGTCTGCCACTTTATTTTTCTTGCCAGGCTTGTAGATTATTTCATACTCATAACCTAGTAACTTGACAAGGAACTTTTGTTGCTCTAGGGTGGTAATTTTCTGCTCCATGAGGCTTCTCAAGAGTTGTTGATCTGTAATGATTAGGAATTTCCTCCCAAGAAGGTAAGGTCACCATACCTTGACTGCATGGATGATGGCCAACATCTCCTTAATGTATACTAAGCATTCCTTCTTCATGGGCCCTAAGACTTTGCTCATGCATACAATAGGTTTTAGCTTGACTGAGGACAGCACCTATGCCATCTTGACATGTGTCAGTGTGAAGCTCGAAGGTTTGGTTGAAGTCGAGCAGTGCTAACACTGGGGTCTCACACATAGCTTGCTTCAACAACTTTAAATGTGTCTTCACTCTTCTCTGTCCACAAGAATCTGTCCTTCTTTAGCAAATCCGTTAGTGGTTTTGCTATGGCACCGTATTTGCGAACAAATCGACGATAGTAGCCTGTCAAACCTAGAAATCCTCTAAGTTTTGTGACATTCTTTTTGAGTTTGCCATATTTGCATGGCTCCTATTTTACATTGGTCTACCTTCACTCCTTCTTCGGATATGATGTGACTGAGGTATTCAAGCTCCTCTTGCATGAATGTGCACTTGGATGGTTTGATGACGAAATAATTTCTTCTTAACACTTCTAGCACTTTTGCTACGTGTTCTATGTGATCATTGTGGTTCCTGAAATAGACCAAAATGTCATCAAAGAAGACTAAGATAGACCTGCACAAATAAGGTTTGAAGATGTCGTTCATGGCTGCTTGAAAGGTGGAGGGTGCATTGCATAGTTCGAAGGGCATGACTAGGTACTCGTAGTGTCCACTATGAGTCTCGAAATGCTGTCTTCTGCACATCCTCTTCTTTCATGCGTACTTGATGATATCCCGCCTTGAGATCCAGCTTGGTGAAAGGCTTTGCTCCATGTAACTCATCCAGCATATCATCAATTGTTAGGGATCGAAAAACGATCCTTGACAGTTGCTTGGTTGAGTGCCCGATAATCAGTGCATATTTTTCAACTGGTGGTTGTGCTGATTTCTTAATGAAAGCACCAATTTGTTGGGGTCTTGATTTTTTTCCCTAACTTTTCTACACCTTAAGGGTCAGCACGCCTATTGAAATCCTTCCTAACTTATTGTCCCGTTTGATTCTTGAGTTCCTTTCTTATTTTATATCCTCTAAGTTGTCCTTTTGGATGAACTAATATATATAAAGATATGTTGGATAGGCAAGACAACTCTTAAACCTATCACAACTTGCCTTGGTTGAAGAAGACAACTCTTAACTTCAACCTTAACTCTTAAGCAAGGAAGACAACTCTTAACCTTAACTTAAGCCCAAGTTATCTCAAGACAACTCTTAAAAGATAATCGAAATATAAACAAGAATAAAAGCAAGAATGCTTACCTTTGATTCTTGATTAATGAATGAGAAAATAACAAAATTCATAGCTTATCTCTTCCTTACAAATAATGGGCTTATATAGTCTAAACCTTATCCTAATTTAACTAGTACTTAGGTTCCTTGTCCACTTAGAATATGTTTTCCTAAGTCATCAAGCTTTTTTAAGTCAAATAAAACATTATCAAGATAGACCTTATCCTTTGTGTCCTAATCCTACTAGGATTCTTGATCTTTCTTGAATTCCTCTAGACTAGAATTCTACCTAGACTAGAATTCCTACCTTATCTTGTATTCTACAGCTACTGAACTTCCTCTTGGCTTATCCTTCTAGGACTAGGACTCTCAATGCAAATCCTTCTGCCCTTAGAATTCTACTTTGCCGTGAGTATCCCATTGCTACTGGAATTCATCATGCTTCTCCTGCTGCTGATAAAACTCTTCTTAGCGTAGATGTTTTGCTGCTGCTGAAATTCTCCTTGGCATGGATGTCCTGCTGCTGCTAGAATTTTGCTTGGCATAAATATCCTGAGTTAATTAGGATTAAGTGAAATATTGGTCAGGCCTCACTATTGGGCTGCACACTTGCTGTTGCCATGCTTGTTGTGTACATTTTCTGGCCCATGTTATCCTTTGTCGCCCCATTTTCTGCCCCTTGCCTTTCCTGCATACTTAGGTTCTCAACACCTGAAAAAAGATTTAAATGAGAAAATTAACAGAACCCTTAAAGTTGATGGATTAACGAGTACAGATACAATCCTCAATTCTCTAATAAGAGTGAAATTGAAATTTGATTCATTTGAAAATAAAGAGGATTGAAAACATGAAAATTGAAACCGACCTGCATCTTAAAAGAACGGAAAACATGAAAATTAACCTCCTTTTCATTATCCTAATGGTTTGAATTCTAATATGAGCCTCTTTATTCAGGACAACGCCTTTCCGGTCGAGGCATGAGAAAAGGAGATGGGGACGCATTCATTCCCAACCTAGCCTTTCTAAACTAATCGGGAGTGAGTGACATCATTTTGTTTATCTTGCAGTTTTGATACTTAAGCGAAGATAACAAAAAGGGAATTTGAATGTAAAAAGGAGGATATGTTCGATCGAATAATAAAAGAAACTTTTTAGCATTTAACTAGCCAGATAAAAGTATAATGGGGTTGAAAAAACTACTTTTCCTGCATTTTCTCGGCCAACAAATGGAAAGAAGAAAATATTGAAATTACTAGTAAGTTTCAGTACACAGGCACTCACCGACTCTAGGCTCAAGCACTCATCGAGGCTCGTACAAAAGTGTATATAGAATTTTTAAAATGAAAACCCGAGATCAATCTGTAAGTTACAAATTATGAATTTGTAACAATTAAATTCCTTAAGAAATAAATTTGTAACATTCAAATTATGGCCCTTAACTCTCCATTATATTTTGTAACTCTTGAATTCAAATTTAAAATGTGAAACTGTAGCATTGAGTAGCTATAATACCTCCATTAGGTGTGAGAAATCGTTGATGGAAAGAATTCTATAAATTAGGAGGTGTTTTGCTTTGCAAAGGTCCCTAAACTCGAAATTCTTGTTAAACACTATCTTGGGAGGATTTAGAGAGCTTAGAAGGCTTTTGCAACACTAAAAAACATGAAGAAAAGCAATGGCGAGAGGTTGGTCATCCATGTCTTCCGCAACTTAAATTTTCAGTTTTTAAAGCATATTTTAGTATTTTATACTTACATGATCGATCAATCGATGAGAATAAGCGAGTAGAAAGATTGTTTAAGAGTGCCTTTGCGATCTTCTTTTCGGAATTCTTTCTAGGACTGAGAAATTATGTTTTGGTTACTGTACTGCAAGATTTTTTTGATTCTCTAATGGCTACATTCTGTATTTCTACGCAAGAGATGGCTGTTGGAACTCTTTTGAAAAAGTGGAACTTTTTTGAACTTTACTGATGGTTAATGTTTGAAACAGCTCTGTTTCTTCTTGTCTCCGACATCCCATCATACAAATTGAGCTGTTTTCAGGGAAGAGAAGGCAAATTGCTAAATGAAATTGCAAGTTGACCTTTCAGCCTTTTCTTTTCTAAGGTACACTAAGAATCCTTTGTTGTGAACAACTTTCAATGCGCACACACTTGAATTCCAATCAATTTTGGATAGAAGAAAATGAGGTGAGTTGAATTTGACAAGATTAGAAGATACCTGAAATGTAGAAAAGCTGCGAAGAAGGTGATTCATAAGGCCTCGAGAAAATGTGAGGGGTATAGAGATCAAACGCAATATCTCTCCTATGGCTGTGTCTCCCATGGATAACAATCATGTGAAGGGCCTCGAAAATAGGCTCACTGGACTTCAATATAGTCTTATCGATTTTTCTATTCTCCTCGACAAGAATAAATAATAAAAATAAATTATGAATTAATAAAAATATTTATTTAATTGTAAATTGACACGCTAAAATTTGAAATAAAATTATGTGAATTGTTAAACTTAATCATTAATTCTGTATTGATTGAGTTTAATCGAAATTCCAAGATATTGAAGTAACTTAATTAGTAACCAACGTCTGGGTCAATAATGGGCCATTAACCATAAAGAGCTAGCAAGCTCATTTTCTTGAAAATGTCATAAACAGACAGCGATAATTCCACATTGTCAGAGAAGCTTTGCCTGACACAGTGTATATACAAAATTGAGTGACAAATAGTAGTTTCTTTGGAGACTTAGGATAAAATTGGAACAATACGATGCCCTTGGGCAAGGATGACGCGCACAAATCGAGACAAAAGGTGTATTTATTTTTTCAAGAAGAAATGGTCCAAATTTTTATGGTATGTGGTCGTCTGCTTCCTCCAAGGCTTCCATGCACAAGCAATTTGATGATTTTTATTTTCTCGACATCCATTCCAGGTCTGCTACTTCCATGGATTCCAAGCACAATCAATTTGTCTTCTGCTGTGCACTACCCTTTACTATTATTATTATTATTATTATTATTATTTTACTTATTAGGATTGCCAAATACCATTAATGATGTCATTTTCACTACAGTTTAGAAAATTTTTGGTTACAGAACAGATGTTTGAACCTTGAGATGTTACAATTAATGAATGTGGTACTCTGTCAGTTGTTATCTTACTGCTCAGATTTTGTGTTAGCATCACGAGAATTTTCGCTTCTGTTCACTTGACGCGTAAAAGCATGGAAGATACAGTGTGATTGGATTTATGAGTCATGAGTGTATATTCTTGGTGATGTAGGATATCATCTGTTCATTGTGCTTTATTAATCTTCAGGATTACAACTATTTTTCTGTTTGGCCAAAGGGTGTTGCTCATAATCTGTGCACTCATGCCTTTTATCCTCTTTGTTTTAGACAGGATTCCAAGCAAAATGGGTGAAAGTTAGTGTTTTCATTTTGATTTGAGTGTTTTTATTTTTATCCTTTCACTCTTCCCCTATTCATGTATCTTTCAAATATCTTATTTCCTATTAAGTGGAATTTTCTTTCAATTAAGAGTTTTTTTTTCCTTTTTTTGTCTTTAGCATCTTTCCACCTGATTATATTGCTGCATTGTGCTTTTGGGTCCACTGATTATACTTGTGTGCTTCTATGTTTCAAAACCTTTAGTTTTATCTTTTGTTATTGAAATCCATTTGCTGGTACTTTTTGGGGCACATTCAGTAAAGTCTTGGAATGTTTTGAAAATGAAAAGAAAGAAGTTGTGGCAATCAAAATTGCTAGCTTCATAAACAAGCATTGTGAAGCAGCCACAGTTGAAATTGATGTTCTACAGAGGCTTGCCAGGCATGAAATCCGTGGCAGTTGGTAAGAATGATGTTCTTTACTTTCTTTGCTTATTTATTCTAAAAGTTTAAAGTGGTTTTTGTGTTAGCAGTTTTATTCTTTGCAGTTGTGCGCAAATACAGAATTGGTTTGACTATTGTAATCATATTTGTATTATAAGTTAATGGTAACTGTGATTTGATTTGAAAAGGCAATAACGTCACTTCATGCCTAAATATGCTGAGTTAAGAAACTTGCAGATGAATTAAATGGTTTCAACAGGTATTTACGAAGCTTGGACCAGGCTTATACGATTTTCTTCACGAAAACAGCTGCCATTCATTTCCCGTTGATCTTGTTCATGAGCTTAAGAGACAGCTACTGGAGTCTGTGGCATGTATGTGGACAATTCTTGCGCTATTTTCATCTAAATTTATTTACTTGGTGCTCAAAAACTCTTTCCTATAAAATTCAGAATTAAGCATCAATATTTTGTTGGGAGTCCAATAATTTGAATCCTAAAATAGTTTTTGTTTGCACAAGTGTGAGTTGTTGCTTGATAATGACAGTTCATTGTGCTTCTTGTTAATTCTTTTCTTTCTCTATGTTTGCACTCGTGATTGACTTACATCCTACACACTGAGTTGAAGCGAGAAAATACTCTTCTTGTTTCATCTGACTATGTTAAAGAGCCCGATTATAAGTTACCTTTTTCCCCAAGGCATGTTATCCAGTTTCCAGATATTTTCAATGACTTCACTTGTGTGTGGCTGAGGGGGTGTGGATAGATGGATCAATTTTGAAATGCATTGGGGCTTCTTTCAATTAATCTATAAGTTAAATAGATTTATTTGTATTAGATCAAATCACACACATAGGTATGTATAAGTTAAATAGATTTATTTGTATTCAACAACTGGGTGTTATATAAAATAACAAGGAACTTGGGTAAAGATGGGTCGCCATTTGGCTTTTTGTATTTCATCAAGAAGCATGGTTGAATTGAAGCCTTTGAATCTCATAAAACAAAGCTTGAAAACTTTATCCCTGGCATTGTTGATTTGTTCTATTTTCCTTTTGGCTGTGGTTGAATTTCTGTAGCGATATGAGAATCTTCCCAAATAAAGTGCAATTAAGCTCATTGATTTTGGAAGCACAATGTTTTAACATGAAGATCACAGCTATGTTGTGTCAAAACGGCATTATTGTGCACCTTAGGTTATTTTTGGTAATGATTGTCTATCATTTTGTTGTAGTCAGTGTTCTATGTAATTCTTCTTACAACATTTCTGAGACTCATTCTTCAGGTCTTGGGTGGAACTATCCTTGTGATTTGTGAAGTGTGGGTTGCATTCTTGTAGAACTTTGCTCCGTAAGTAACTTTCTTTTATCACCTTTGTTTGAAGCATTTATGTTATTTATTATTTATTTGTGAAGTTTAATAGTTCATGTGTCGTACCTGTTGGTGTTAGTGTACTGTATTTCCTGTGTTGAGCATAATATCTAGTATGGTTACTCATATGATGGTTAATAGTTCATTTATCACTCTGGTTAACATTTCATGATTCTTGTGAACTTTTGACTATGAATGCTTATTATTATTCTTGTTAACTTTTGCCTATGAATGTTTGTAAGTGCATACTAATGATGTAATGTTTTCAAATGCGCTGTGATTATTTACCTATGCTTCTTCGTTAATATACTTGTGAATAGGGTGAGGCTCTTTTTCAAACACATGAAAATTTAAAGCATATGGTGGCCAGAGCTGAGTAAGCATCGTTGCTTTGCTTTTTTGTGTATGTTTAAATTCTTTTGTTATTTTCAGGTGGATGAAGTTCAGATTGTGCCCCTGATCTTTTTGCAGCCGCCGTGCCAAGAAATATTTCAGGAGAGGTGCACGATTAGATTGGCCAAATGGTGCAACCTTGAGAGAAAACATGAGGGCAGTTTGCAAACTTCCCAGTCTCCTGGTAATTTATCCATGATCTGCTTTTTCTAATTTGCTCGTGCAAATTATAAGCTGTTGGACATTGCTAATCTTTGCTTCATTTTGTGCGACTCCTGACATTAATTTATTCAAACAAGCGAATGTTATTAGCATTTTGTTTTAGTTCTCTTAATAGAATATTTATTGAGAAAACTTCCTTGCCTGCTCATCCAGATAATGCTCATAGCTTTTCTCCCTAACCTGCTGTAATCTCACAGCCCCCACTCCATCAAAAAATTAAAAAAGAAAATTGAATGGCTCCTTCGATATGATCCAGCAGAGCGGCTGAAAGCAAGGGCAGCCGTAAGACATTCCTGCTTACTGTCAGTCATGACAATTGAAGTGTATCCACCGTCTAAGTTTCTTGTTTGTTTTCTGATACTCGAGACTACAACAATACTTGCAATGTTTCCCATTTCCGAAATTATTAATATTGATTTCTACATTATTGTATCTTAAACTTGTGTTTCGTAGTAATTAGGGAAATATAATTCAAGGCTCCGAACCCAGATACAGTGGCCAGAAACAAACAGATTTGGTGTGAGTAGAAATCGAATCCTAGCTTCTTTCAACATTATATGTAAATTAAATCAATCTCATGGACTAACTTAAGAGATTTGAAATTGTTGAATTCAACCTGAGTTTTGTTTACATTATATGTATTAGTTTAATGTAAATTTCTAAGTTATTTTCAAAGTTATTTTACAATATTAATTACACTAAAACATTAAAATAGTCTCTCTTGAAACTTTGTGGGGTGTGAAAATGTACACTCACATTGACAATAATCCCAATGTGAACTAACAGTAAGGAATAAGTCATTATCAAATCTAGCTATAATTTCACCATTAAAATATTATATTAGGTTAAACCTAAAATGACACTCGAATCTCTATTAAAGTCGACAATATGACAATGCTTTAGGTCAATTGAATATGTAAGTCAGTTGAAAATATGCCCATATTATTATTTTCCCCATAGCCCATTGTCATAAACTCCCAAGGATAATCACTTTTACAGTACCTACTTGTATTGTACACAAATCCTTTCCAGCTTCTTTTTCTAGCCAACTCTCTCGTGCGTTCTCGGAAAGATTATACTGACATGTGATCCTAACTCAATAACCGAACGCATGTGTCTCTGTATTTCATGATATTTCACCTGGGTATTTATTATTCTCGGTGAAGGATAAGAAGAAGCTTGAGATTACAGGATTGGACTGTACATATTTACACTAACACATACATGCAACGGCACATACATCAATATTGCCAATACAGCCTTAGCTTCATACAGCTCTCAAAGCTAAACCTTAGAGATAAATGCTGAAGATAAGGCCATTGGAAATCAGTGAACAAAGTCCAATGACATTTTCCCATTTGATATTTGTTTGCAAGCCAAATTTAGAAGCGGAAAGACAAACTTCTGTGCAGCGAGTTGGCTGAGAAAGGAGATGTAAAGACACTCAAAACTCAGAGAGAGATGAAATGAAGATAAAAGAATTGCAGAAATGGTAAGGTGGCCCTTGGTGTTATTGAAATGAATAGAATGAAAAAAAGAGTAAGGCAATAGCGTCCTCTAAATTCAATTATATTCAGAAGAGATGTAAAGAGACAAATGAGATGGGGAAAGACATAATACAATTATAACTGAAAGCAGCAAAATAGAGAGGGCTAAAACCGTTCCATGCTATGCTATTTTCTATAAATAGACTTGGGCCATACCCTAACGTGAACTCTACATATCAACTTGATGTTCATGTTTCAACCAAGAACTGTTATCTCTTATCTCTGTATTACAATTCATATAGATCACCTCGGACAAGAACTCTTAGATTGGCAAAAAAAAGGCTTCAACATTATTGAAGGAATTAGTCGAGGTCTCCTTTACCTACACACGGATTCTAGATTGAGGATCATACATAGAGATCTAAAGGCAAGTAACATCCTTTTGGATGAAGAATTAAATCAAAAAATTTCAGACTTTGGAATGGCAAGGATATTCGGAGGCAATCAAGATCAAGCCAATACTAGGAGGGTTGTCGGGGCATAGTAAGTAGTAGTCCTTCATCTATTATTTCGAATATATTCTTGGATCATGGTTTGACCCCTGAAGATTTGAATATGTGTGGACGATGAACTGCAGTGGGTACATGCCACCCGAATATGCAATGGAAGGGCGATTCTCAGAGAAATCCAATGTCTTCAGCTTTGGAGTATTGTTATTAGAGATTGTTAGTGGTAGAAAAAACACAAGTTTTTATCACCACGAGCATTGTATAAGTCTTCTAGGCTATGTAAGTCTAATCTCATCTCCCTCCATTGCTCTCGGATTACAAGATACAATGACAGGTTATTGTTTTGATTATTTTTAATTTTTTCAGGCGTGGAAACTGTTGAATGGAGACAACAACATTGTCGCATTAACTGATCCGATAATATCCGATCCAAGCTTTTACTCTGAGATCTTAAGATGCATACATGTCGGATTGCTGTGCGTGCAAGAATTTGCAAAGGATAGGCCAAACGTACCAACGGATATATCCATGCTGAACAGTGAAATTGTGGATCTTCCCACTCCTAAGAAACCTCCATTTATAGGAAGGCGGAATGCCATGGATACAGAGTCGACTGAACAGAGTCAGAAGAGACTTTCTATCAACAATGTTAGTGTTACGAACATTGAAGGCCGATGGCATAAATTCTGACCACACAAGTACATTTGTCTTTTTGTTGCATACACATCAACAATGTTATTTTGTTTTTACTAAATTATTTTATTTTATTTTTAAATAAAGATACATTTATTTATTTATGTAATGGTAAATATTTTTTTTTCCTAATTGTATAGATATATAAAGATATTTGTTTTTTATTAAAAATAATTTTATTTATTTACTTAAAATATTAAATATCTTGTATAAAAATTAATGAGGATATTTTGTTTTATTTTCCTAAACAAAGTAGAAAAGAATTCTTTTAATTTTATATTATTTCACAAAATATAGAAGCATATTTTTTTTAATCTCTGCCTCCCACTTTCATTTCAACACACAAAACCTAAGAGTTTCTCTTATGTGTTTATGGTTGTTTAAGCTTTTGATTTATTAGAGGTAATATTTTAATTAATTTATTTATTTATTATGTTTTCTTGTTTATTTGGCCTTGCTATAATCCTTTTTTTAAATATAAATTAAATAGAATTTTTTAAATATCAATGTTATGAAATTTGTATCAAACCATTTTGTGTTAAAATTGTAGTATAATAATGAATTTGTTTGCATTCGAATTTTATGTTGTTTGCTGAATATAATATTTATAATATTATTTTAATAAAAATTTTATTAACAATATTTATCAAATTTTTTATGATATGAATCTTTGCATGTTAAGGAGAACATAAAATTTTATTTTACTCAAATTAGATTAGAAATTTAATTTTATATGAAATTTTAAATTTAGCTTTTTAAAATTTATAATTTTATATTTTTTGAGATTTTATTGTATAAATAAATTATCTAAATTATCAAATGATCTTCAAAAATTATAAAATTTTATGTGGTGATTTTGTTTACTATATGTTATATAAATTCTGAAATTTTTAGAGTTATATTTACATATTTATTAACTTTAGAGTACATAAATAAGTGAACTTCAATTCTAAAATAATCTTGATATGTTTATATTTTCTAAAATACTTATTATCTTGAAATATTAAAAGACCCTAAATAATGTTAAAAACTTGGTTTTTTCATATGTTTACTAGTTTTTCTGTAAATTTTATAATATTCAAAAAAATATTTAAATAGTTATGAATTTTGTATTAAGTCATTTGCATTTCAAAAACAATTGTATAAGTTACTATCTTTTGAAAATCTTATTATTTTAAAAATTTATTTGAACTCAAAATGTCATGCAATTTTTATGAATAGTATCCCTAGGTGTATTCAATAAATTTGTAAAATTTTAACTTAATCCAAATATTCAATTAGGAGTTAAAAATTTTGGATTGTAAATGATTTTGTTTAGAGTTGATTAAATGGATAGTGTAGTCATAATCAATTTAAAAAATTACTTTTTGTGCTATTTTAATTTCTTTACTGAACTATTTATTATTATAAGAAATTTAAAACTTCAAATGACAATTAGAAATAGTTAAAAAAATTTAATTTGGTTAGAGGTAAGTAATTTCTATCATTATATTTATTGAGTTGTTTCTGCATTATGACTATGAAATTATTTTATGGCATAAATTATTTGACTCCAATGTTTGTGAAATAATTGATTATTCAATAAATGAACTTATATTATAAATTTTTGTAAATTGCATATTTTTAAATGCTTTATCAATTGTTTTTATAAATATCATAATTAATCATGAATTTTATTAAATACTTTGTAAATAGCTCAATACAAGTCACTCTATTATTAAATAATCGTTCTATGATTAATTGAAATAAAATATTTTTACTCCTTTTTCTGTAGTATTATGATTATAATTTTATTTGACTACATTTAATATTTTTGATTGATATCTGTTTGGAGTAGCTAATGTTCTATTTTGAATGTGCACATGATTCTAATTCAATTATTAGTCAGGTTACTAATAATATAGGTAACACTATATGATATGAGTAATTAAAATATATTTTCTATAATGAACATTTTTATAAACTTCTTTATTTAATTTTTATAAAATATGATATTGATATGCTATCTTACAAAAATTTATGAATATGAATTTTTTGTTTATTTTGAAAAAATATTTTAAAACTATATTTTTGTATGATATTTGAATAAAAGTAATTGCCAATCTTTCTATGTATTCAAAAATAAGAAAACTCATATATACCTTATAAATGACATTACTTATTGAATTGAAAGCTCACCCTTCACATTTACTTTTAATAAAATAAATTATTTAGAGTAATAAGTATGCAAATTGAATTTGAGACCAATTTTAGAGATTTTTATTTATTTATATTATAAATAATGGAAGATTTTATGATGTGTTTGCCGTAAATCTTAAACCTTAATCATGGAGCTCATTTTTAACATTTTTACGTTTGATTGAACTATTATGGCATTTGAGAAAATTGAAGAAACTTTTGTTTAATTAATTAATGATAATGAAAGATTTCAGTAAAAATTAAGTGTAAAAATTTAGTACATGTATATGGATTTATGCTATCAAATTCGACAACTAGAGTGCGAGTTGGATTTGGGCATTGTAGTACCTATTGTAAAGGTTGACAGACTTGATATAATCGTTGAGTTCAAGAATTTTGTTGTAATATTGTAGTCATTAGAGTTATCTGATTTAGGATACTTTAGATCTTATTGTTCATAATACTCTCGTGCAGTAATGGACTGTTCTATGCATCAATGGTATAGACCCAGCCACCCAATTCCACATTAATTTTGCATAATTGTATGGTCAAATGGTTTAGAGTAATAAATTAACATACTAAAAATGAGGAATCTTTTCTGAAAACGAATCCACTCATAAAAGATGAAAATATGATTCGTAGTCATTGTATACGTTCCTTCAAAATCATACTTAAATACATGGTTTACTAGAGAAGTCTCTTTCCTTTAGCTTCCAAATTCAACCAAACTGTCTGCGCCATGTTGTGCCGAGTAAGGCTATGATATGCCTCAAGGATCTTCAAATGATAAATCAAAATCTAATGGGTACATTTTCTTTTGGAATTTTGTGGACGGAAAAAGGTGTTGGGATATGGTATTGCTGTTGAACAGATGAAAATTCGTAATTGAAGAAAGTTATTAGATTTGTAGAGGTGTTTTGAAGGAAGTTGAAAAGTTATGTACAAATTTGAAATGGGAATGTGATAGGGATAGCTTATGGAAAGTTTAGGAAGAGGAAATGGAGTTTCAATCAGTATCAAGAATCAAAATAAAGAAATTAAAAACTAGTTAATCAAGTTTGATAAGATCAGATCGCCATAAATAAGATTACTAGGTTGATTCGTCACATTCTAAGATAGAAAGAAGGAAGAGTGATAAGAATCGATAGATAATTCACCACTAAACAAAGAATTTGTTTAGATAAGAATTTAGATGCAACTCAATAAAATTCTCCTCATTCATAAACTCTAAATCCATTACAATAATATGCTTTCCATTATAGAACCAGCAAGCTTGTTTTGGAATATTTACATATTAATGACTACTTGGAAAACTAAGACTAATTAATTAAAATCCAATTACTAAAATAATAATTAATGCATCATTTAAGTTATTAGCCATCTTATTTATTGAAATTCATTGACCACAAATCATCATCCTCATTGGTTGAAATTGAACTCAATTCAGCAAATCAATTTCCCTCCATGTAGGTGAGTAGAGTAACAAGCTTGGCTTTTATCCTAGTAGCTGGTCCTAGCTCTTCTTGGATAGCAACAACTTCATTTCCATGATGGAGCACATCAAGCTACTAACCTATCTACTTGCTTAAATTGTTCATTTTTCTTTTTCATCATTAATGAGATTTTCATGTTTACATTGGTTGAATTAACAAGACCTTAAATTGGAAGCATTCAACAATAATTTACTTTCATGTCCAAGTTTAAAAAAAAAGAAAAAAAGAATGAATTTAAAATAGACCTAGAATTTCTTTTTTTAAATCCCTTTGCAAATTTATTAATGCTATTTAGATGAAATCCAGCAATCGCTGTGTTGGAATTTGGTACAATAGGAAATCCCGAAAATTTTTTCAAATGGGTTGCGAACAGAAACAAGCCTCTAATTGATTCATCTGATATTATCTGAGGACGGCTATCTTGTTGTTTTGAATGGACAGAAAGAGATTCTTCGGTCATCAAATATTTCAAATTCAGTAAATGGTACAGTTGCTCGGCTTCTAGATTGTGGAAATATTGTCTTGCATCATAACATCAAAAGAATTAGCATATGGAAGAGTTTCCATGAACCGACGGATACATTGGTATCATGGATGAGAGTAAGTACTAACCTAGGAGCAGGCGAGAAAGTGCAGTTTACTTCATGGAAAAACGCATCCGATCATCCATTGGAAGCTTCTCTCCTAGCCTTGAGCCTTCAAACATTCCCGAAATTTTCGTCTGGAACGATACCCGTCCATTATTTCCGACTGGTACATGAAATGGTCGGGTTTTCATTGGAGTGCTTCTATGACTGCTGCTTATCTTGATGGATATGGTCTTGTAGTAGATAAACTTGAAGGAATAAGTTATTTTCCTTCCATGTTTGCAACAGCTTCTACGTACTTTATCTTGTCCTCACAAGGGAAGGATTTAGGAAAAGATTGGATACACGAGTGGGGTGACTGTGAGAATGGTTTCTCGTTTCCAAGAAATGATTGTGATATCTACGTATGGTGTGGGGCATTCGGAAGCTGTAATTCGTAGGAAAAACCAATTTGCAGCTGTTTGAGAGGGTTTGAGCCAAAGAATGTTGAGGAATGGAACAGAGGAAATTGGACTCGCGGTTGTGTAACTTCACTGCAGTGTGAAAGGACAAGCAAAACTTGTGGACAAGACAGGTTTTTCAAGCTACATACGATAAAGGCGCCGGCTTTCGCAAAGCGGGAAGATGACATTGGAGAAGGTAACTGCAGGGACCAATGCTTGAATAATTGCTCATGCATAGCTTATGTACATGACGTTGGCATCGGTTGTATGACATGGGGGAGTAAATTATTTGACATTAAGAAATTCTCCTTTGGCGGGACACATCTTTTTATTCGAGTGGCACATTCTGAACTTGGTACGTTAGAATGCTCTCTTCTTTTTCTCTTACGATCCTATGCTTCAAAGACGTTCAATCAACGACATTACTGTTACGGTCGTGGAAAGCAGATAGCTTACAGACTGACTAGACATGTACTTTTTATCTTTTTTACCTGTTCTGAAAGGTTGACGAACTTGATGGATTCGTTGAATGCAAGAATTTAGTTGTAATTTTTGTAAAGTAGAATCACTGGAGTCATCAGGCCTTAAGGACATGTCAGATCTTATTATTGGTAACAATCTCATCCAGTAAATGACTGCTCAGTGTATGAACGGTGTAGACTCAGCAGTCCAATTTCGTACTAACTTTGCATGATTGCGTGGTCAGACTGGATTAGAATAATAAATTAACATACTAATAAACAGTAATCTTTCCTTAAAACTAATCTACTCATCCTATTGATCCACGCTGGATCTTCTTGTTCATAGCATGATGATATCTTCCAATGATGGCCCTTCTAAGATTTATAAGTCTCTCTTGCCCATGGGCCCAAAGTCTCGCAGCCCTTTCACAACTCTAACATTGGTACGTTTATAATGTGCTCAATCATGGAATGAAGTTGCTGTCATCCAAGAAAGAATAATCCTCATTGACGAAGGACATCCATGTCAAGGAGAATTCCAGCAGCAGTAGAAAATGTCACTAGGCAAGGAGTTTGAGATCAAGTAGGAGTTTTACAAGTAAGATTTTAAGTAGGATTTTACAAGTAAGATTTTAAGTAGGATTAGGAATCCGATATATTAGGCTTATCCTCGTAGAATTCTAAATGACTTAATAGTCTTTATTTACTTAAGAATCCTTATCATAGATGAATTAGACATTTTAGTATAAGTTAGATATGGAAAGGCAGTCATCACTATAAATACAACATTATTGCTTGTAATTAAATAGTTTTGATGAATAAACGAAATTTTGATTCGTTACATCCAAATTCTTATATAAACAAATTCTTTGTTTAGTGGCGAATTATCTAACGATTCTTATCACTCTTCCTTCTTTCTATCTTAGAGTATGGCGAATCAACTTAATAATAGGTATATTTTTTAGGGTTTTTGTGGATGGAAAGAGGTGCTAGGATATGGTATAGTTGTTGGGTGGATGAAAAGTCATAATTGGAGTAAGTTATTGGGTTTGTAAAGGTGTTTTAAGGAGAAGGGTTAGTACGAATTTGAAGTGGGAATATGATAGGGATAGCTTATGAAAAGTTTAAGAAGAAAAAAGAAATTTCAACAATATCAAGAATCAAAATAAAGAAATTAAAACTAGTTAATCAAGTTTTAAATTCTTTGTTTAGTGGCGAATTATCTAACGATTCTTATCACTCTTCCTTCTTTCTATCTTAGAGTATGGCGAATCAACTTAATAATCTCATTTGTGGTGATTTGATCTTATTAAACTTGATTAACTAGTTTTTAATTTCTTATTTTGATTCTTGATATTGTTGAAATTTCTTTTTTCTTCTTAAACTTTTCATAAGCTATCCCTATCACATTCCCACTTCAAATTCGTACATTTTCCTTAAAACACCTTTACAAACCCAATAACTTACTCCAATTATGACTTTTCATCCACCCAACAACTATACCATATCCTAGCACCTCTTTCCATCCACAAAACCCTAAAAAAATATACCCATTAGATCTTGATTCACCATTAAGATCCTTGAGGCATATCAGTTCCACTAACAAGACTCAGTCGACATCAATGTCAAGTACAGGGTACTAAAAATCTTTAGGCATGGATAGAAATTCAGAAATGAAAGTAACATATGGCCTCAAAAAGTCATGCATGCAAGAATAGCAGACCATAGACAGAAATCTGCGCACATTTGCGTCAATGTGGATTGTCCAACGGAAGGCCTGGTCATGTAATCACTTTGCATAACTGCACGGTCATAATGAATTGGAAGAATAATTTAGAACACTAAAAAGGAAGGAGTCTTTCTTGAAAAAAAAATCCACTCATAATAAATGAAAATATTCCAGGGCTAATAGATTCTCTTCTTTGTTCCGCGCCAAATCTGATCATCAAAATCTAGGACCCAATTAATACCAAATCCTAATGCAATGGCAAGATTCGATAAACTATCTTCTATCTTGTTGTTATCGATTAACTTCATTAGTAGCTGGAATAATCCTTCCAGGGGTGATTTATTTAGTCCTTTAACAGATAACTCATTTTCCTTTCAGCTTTCAAGTTTCTATGGTTCACCACAAAAGTCTCTGTTGGGTTTTTGTTTAAGTATAAATTATCCATAAAAGAATACATGATTATATGTGTTAAAGTCAGAAGTTATGATGCCTGCCCGAGCACCCTAAAAAGTAAGCCCAACGCAAAAGCTTAGGAGGCAGCAGCTCTAGTGCAAAGAGTGAAGTCATTTTGCAACTCCTTTGCCCCGTCTATTAAAGACTTTTCTGCTCATAAAAATGGTTATCAAAATATAAAAATAAGTAAAAACTTAAAGGTAGATACTAAATTATGATGGTGCTCATTATCTTACTAGAGCATAGTAACTTGGGATTATAAATTCCTTTTTCTAGAGAGTTGAGAAGGTCTCCTTGTAAATCTCTTGAAGATCAACCAATGCTTTGCTTTTATTTTGCAGATTTATTTGAAGAAACATTTGTTAAACTATTTATCAGATCCATGCCACAAAGTAACTAAGCAATAAAGGGAGAATTTCAGCATCTTGATTACACCTTGCAATTCTTGAGCTCACTTTCTAGGTCTAGTTTTTGTTCTTGCTCATTAAGATATAATTCCCAGAATCTATCAATCTCTTATATGAAGTTAACATTCTGTTAAACTGCTATAAGAATCACATAATATGAAAATGGACGGTAAAATGAAAGTTTGAGCAAGTTAACCTCCTTGCTAAGGTTGAGATCTTTTTCCAGTTGCTCTATTTTTTCATTCCTTGCCTACATGGTGTTCCTATCCATGCAATAATATTCCAATCAAATGGGACTACATATAACATAATAATTTTAATGGACTAAAGAGGTCTCAAAGCCCTTCATAAGATGAAAAAAATGGTCATAAAACTCATTTTGAAGCCTGTTCTTTACAAAGTCTATCTCTTTTAAAGCTGGTTGAAATTTTAATCATCTACGATTTCAGTAGTTTAGTTTGATCAAGGATTGGAGATGAGTGGTGGAATAAAAGGCATGGGATGGTGGAGGAATCTTTATGCATATACAGAAAACCACTAGGTCCATCATGTTGAAGATGAAGGGATTGAGGGTCAAGATAAAAAGCTCAAATAACTCTTTGATTGGTCTATGGACACTCTTGTCAAGCCTAAAGCCCATTTCAGGCTAACCACTAGAGGACGAAATAACAGCTAGTTCTTTAAATTGAAAGATATACTGTTATGTGTCGTACCTAGCTGTTAGAAAAGTAAAATTAGCTTGTACCTAGCCGTTAGGATGTTGTATATATATACCCAAGATGTGTAAAGTGAAAAACAAGCTTCTTTATTCTTTCATCAATACTTTCTTTCACACTTCTTTGTTTCTTCATTAATATTTTTCACATGGTATCAGAGCAGGTTTCATCTCTAATCTAGCTTTTTACCTTTTGTTGCTTTGTTGGTTCTTGGTGTATCAAGACATTCCCCTTCATAGCCAAATTAAAGAATGGAAAGGGAGGGCTCGTCATACAACACCAAGAGCAGAAGTTCCTTCAAGGGAGTTGATAATGATGGTAACACCACCTTGAAACTTACCACATTTCCCTTGAATGGAAAAAATTACTCAATTTGGATCAATCCCGCTGAAAGAGCATTATGTGGAAAACGAGCATTGGGTTTCGTGAATGGAAGAATCACAAAGCCCACAGACACATCAAGTGAAGAATATGAAGATTGGTGCTATAATGACAACTTGGTGTACACATGGATTTTAAATTCCATGGAACCATCCTTGGTAGGTGCATTCTCAAAGGCTGAAACTTCTAAAGCACTTTTGGGAGTCTATCAAGAGACAATTTGGTCATCAAGGAAACTTGATGAGAATATACGAGTTGAAGCAGTTCATCAACAATATCAGCCTTGGTGGAGGTGATCCGATAGAATATAACACCAAAATTAAGGAGGCATGGGATGAACTTCAATCATTAAGGCCGAATACTACCAACATTGAAGAGGTGGAAAAAAGGGCTAATGAAGATCTTGTGATATCGTATTTGATGGGTTTGGGTTCTGACTACGAAGATCTTCGGAATCACATTCTTAGAATTGAGCCTTTGCCTCATTATGACGATGTTGCAAACAAGGTTAATAAAGAGTACTTGCAAAGAAAGATTTTGAATGGGAATTCAAGCAAGGCTGAGAGAGGTAGTTTGGTGGACAGCAAGGAAGAAGGCAGGATGGTCCAAGGAGCAAAAGTTAAGGCTAAGTGTGATAAATGTGGACGGATGCACAACCTTAAAGACAAATGCTGGAAGTGTGGGCACTGCAAGATGCTTGGTCATACTAAAGAAAAATGTTGGGTTCTTAATCCACATCTGAGGCCAGTTAACTTCAAGGAAAAGGCGCCACCACAAGGTGCTCAAAATGCGATCGAAAAGGGAACTCAAAACTCCTTGAGGATTTGGCCAAACTACTTCAGAACCATCTTCCAAGCTCCTCTCAAGGTATGATTTCCAACTCACATTTTAAGTTTGACCCTTGGGTTATTGATTCAGGTGCTACTAATCATATGTTTAGAAATAAAAACATGGCATCTAGAATAGAAACCCTAGGAAACATTAGAAATGTGACAATAGCCAATGGTAGTGAAATACCCATTAAGGGATTAGGAGATATTAAAGTTTTATCCAAGAAAACAAGTGGCCTTTATATGCCAAATTTTTCATCAAATTTGCTGTCCGTTAGTAGAATAACAAAAGACTTAAATTGTCGTGTTACCTTTGAACCCAATAAGGTGATATTTCAGGACATGTCAACCGGGAAGAAGATTGGTGAGGGAACCTTACATGACGGCCTATATTTTTTGGATAGTACCAATCAAGCCCTTAGAGTTGAGGAAGACAGTGGACTTCAGAAACTTTGGCATGCAAGACTAGGCCATCCTCCTAGTAACATTCTGTGTAAAATGATTCCGAAAATGAAGTTTAGTGATTTTAAACAATGTAGGGCTTGTAATCTTGGAAAACAGACTAAACTTCCTTTTGTACATTCGGAAACTTGTTATAATGAAATATTTGATCTTGTTCACTCTGATCTATGGACTTCTCCTTTAGAATCTCACAATGGCTTTAGATATTTTGTCACATTCATTGATCACAAGTCGAGATACACTTGGATATACTTGATTAAAAACAAATCAGAGACCTTATCATGTTTTAAAGAGTATGTTTCCTTAATTGAAAATCAACTTGCAAAAGGATTAAGATTCTTAGGAGCGACAATGGGGGAGAATATACTAGTCACGCCTTTGAGAATTACTTGAGCACTTTAGGGATAGTTCATCAAACGACTTGCCCCTACACACCTGAACAAAATGGTGTGGCCGAGCGAAAAAATCGGCACATCTTTAGATGTAGGAAGGTCACTAATGTTTCATCACAATGTCCCTAAAAGATATTGGAATGAAGCCATTCTCACTGCCATACATTTGATAAATCGTATGCCTTCGAAGTTATTGAATGGAAAATCTCCTTTTGAATTGTTGCATAATAGGCAACCAAACTTATCTTATCTAAAGGTATTTGGCTGTACTTGTTATGTTCACATCCCTAATCATGCTAGAGATAAATTGAGTCATAGGAGTGTAAAGTGCATATTTTTAGGGTATTGCATTGATAAAAAAGGGTTATAAATGTTTAGATCCTTTTACGAATGAGAAATTCTTGTCAAGAAATGTTACTTTTCTGGAAAGTGATCCTTACTTTGATAAAGTGAGAAATGAAGGAGAAATGAAAGGGGATCCTCTTCCCCTATCTATTGTAGGTAATCGGTTGAGTTTGTTAAGGAATAATGATCAAATCAATAATGGAGTTAGTTTGAATGAAAGCGAAAAAGAGGATTTTATCTATGAAGATTCAACACAACAGAATGGTGATATTCATGAACCATTGCAATCAAATGAAAGAACAAAACATAGTTAGCGAAAGTCAAAGTGAGGAAACACCTTGTGATGAGAACCCTAATGATCAATTAGTTTTAGAGCATGAAATCCCATTTAGTTCCTCATCGGTGGGTCAAAATGAGAGAGAGTCCGATTCTTCATCACATGATCAAAATTTTCCTCTTAGAAGATCTCAAAGAATTAGGAAGCCTCCATCCGAATGGCAGAAAAATAGGGTATTCTTTTATGGGAACAAAGTCACAGCACATCCTATAGAAAATTATTATACCTTAGATAATGTTAAAGAGAGTTATAGAGTGTTTTTAAGCAAATTGGATAGTTTGAAAGAGCCATCTTGCTACAACGAGGCCAAGGACATTCCTATTTGGAGAAATGCCATGGATGAGGAGTTGGAAGCTTTAGTTAAGAATAAGACATGGGAAATTGTTACTCTTCCCCAAGGTAAGAAAACAGTTGGGTGTAAATGGGTGTACAAAACCAAGCTGAAGAGTTATGGTTCCATTGAGAAACATAAAGCTAGATTGGTTGCTAAAGGATTCACTCAAACCTATGGTTTAGATTACACTGAGACATTTGCCCCAGTAGCCAAAATGAACACCATTAGAGTTATTTTGTCCTTAACCACTAATTATGAATGGGAAATGTATCAAATGGATGTTCGAAATGCTTTTCTCCAGGGGGAATTAGAAGAAGAGGTTTACATGGATATCCCACAAGGATACAACATTAAAGTACCAAAACCGCATGTATGTAAGCTTAGAAAAGCCATTTATGGCTTAAAACAATCTCCTAGGGCCTGGTACTCTAAGTTGCTAGGTGCTTTAACTTCTCAACACTTTAAGGTTAGTAGTGCTGATCACTCTTTATTCATAAAAAACACTCCAATAATGGTATTACTGTTGTGATAATATATGTGGACGATATCATTATAACAGGGAGTGATACTTTGGGAATAAACAGCACTAAAAGTTATTTAAAGTCTACTTTTGATATTAAAGACCTTGGACACTTACGGTATTTTCTAGGTATAGAGATAGCTCATTCTAATAAAGGGCTATTTCTATCCCAAAGGAAATACACACTTGATCTTTTGAAAGAGACAGGTAAGCTTGGAGGGAAGATAGCATCAACTCCAATTGAAGGACAAGCCAAAAAGAAGGAGGGCAAACCAATTGAAGACATCAAGCAATATCAAAGAATTGTGGGTAAGTTAATCTACTTAACTATTACAAGACCTGACATTTCTTTTGCTGTGAATTAGGTAAGCCAATTCATGACTTGTCCAATGACCAATCACATGGAAATGGTGGACCGAATACTCAAATATCTCAAAGGAACTCTAGGACAAGGATTACTGATGAAGAAACATGGACATCACCAAATTTTTGCCTACACGGACACTGATTGGGCAGGAAGCATTGAAGATCGCAAGTCTACAACTGGATATTGTACTTTTGTTGGTGGGAATTTAGTGACTTGAAAGAGCAAAAAGCAAACCGTGGTGGCCAAATCAAGTGTCGAAGCTGAATATAGAGCAATGGCTTCAACCACCAGTGAATTGATATGGTTGAAGGCATTGGTTGAAGATTTGGGTTTTAATGTTGAGGCACCTATGAAGCTACATTGTGATAACAAATCGGCGATACATATTGCAAACAATCTGGTGTTTCATGAGAGGACCAAGCATATAGAGGTAGATTGTCACTTTATAAGAGAAAAATATTTGAACAAGACAATCTCAATGCCTTATGTCAAGAGTGATGATCAATTGGCGGACATATTCACCAAACCTCTGAGTATTCAACAACTCCAAGAGTTCGTATGCAAGTTAAACTTGATCAATTTGTTTAAGCCCAACTTGAGGGGGAGTGTTGAAGATGAAGAGATTGAGGGTCAAGATAAAAAGCCCAAATAACTCTTTGATTGGTCTATGGACACTCTTATCAAGCCTAATGCCCATTTCAAGCTAACCACTAAAGGACGAAATAACAGCTAGTTCTTGAAATTGAAAGATATGTTGTTATGTGTTGTACCAAGCTGTTAGAAAAGTAAAATCAGCTTGTACCTAGCCGTTAAGATATTGTATATATATATATACCCAAGATGTGTGAAGTGAGAAACAAGCTTTTATTCTTTCATCAATACTTTTTTTCACACTTCTTTGTTTCTTCATCAATATTTTTTCACACATCAAATACTTGATAACAGTGGTTTCCAATAACTAAATTCAAAAGAAAGTTGAAAAATGATGAACAAAACATAAATTTCAACACTAACTACGTAAAACCTCACCTCTCCCACACCAAAACGAGATATATTTTTTGATCCTGCTAAATCAACAAGGTTAGACTTGCCATATTTAATGAGCTCCTTATCTACCACGGTTGTTGCTTTTATATGGACAATAATGGAAAAGATAGAATGGGAGCAATTGCAATAGGGATGAGGTGAATTTAGCAAATTTCACACAATATTCAATTCCAATTGGAAAAACATGCAAAAGAACTCAACCTGCTGCGCTTGTTTAACAGGGTATCTACTATAAGCATTTTTACAACTTCTCATTCCAAAATGGTTACACCATTAGAGTTATTTTGTCCTTAGCCACTAATTATGAATGGGAAAATATATCAAATGGATGTTCGAAATGCTTTTCTTCAGGGGGAATTAGAAGAATAGGTTTACATGGATATCCCACAAGGATACAACATTAAAGTACCAAAACTGCATGTGTGTAAGCTTAGAAAAGCCATTTATGGCTTAAAACAATCTCCTAGGGCTTGGTACTCTAAGTTGCTAGGTGCTTTAACTTCTCAACACTTTAAGGTTAGTAGTGCTGATCACTCTCTTATTCATAAAACACTCCAATAATGGTATTACTGTTGTGATAATATATGTGGATGATATCATTATAACAAGGAGTGATACTTTGAGAATAAATAGCACTAAAAGTTATTTAAAGTCTACTTTTGATATTAAAGACCTTAGACACTTACGGTATTTTCTAGGTATAGAAATAGCCCATTCTAATAAAGAGCTATTTCTATCCCAAAGGAAATACACACTTGATCTTTTGAAAGAGACAAGTAAGCTTGGAGGGAAGATAGCATCAACACCAATTGAAGAACAAGCCAAAAAGAAGGAGGGCAAACCAATTGAAGACATCAAGCAATATCAAAGAATTGTGAATCAGGTTCTTTAATCTATTTAACTATTACTAGACCTGACATTTCTTTTGTTTGTGAATCAGGTAAGCCAATTCATGATTTGTCCAATGACCAATCACATGGAAATGGTGGACCGAATACTCAAATATCTCAAGGGAACTCTAGGACAAGGAATACTCATGAAGAAACATGGACATCACCAAATTTTTGCCTACACAGATGCTGATTGGGTAGGAAGCATTGAAGATCACAAGTCTACAACTAGATATTGCACTTTTGTTGGTGGGAATTTCAGTGACTTGGAAGAGTAAAAAAGCAAACCGTGGTGGCCAAATCAAGTGCCGAAGCTGAAATATAGAGCAATGGCTTCAACCACTAGTGAATTGATATGGTTGAAGGCATTCATTGAAGATTTGGATTTTAAAGTTGAGGTACCTATGAAGCTACATTGTGATAACAAATCGGTGATACATATTGCAAACCTTCGAGTATTCAACAACTCCAAAAGTTCGTATGCAAATTGAACTTGATCAATTTGTTCAAGCCCTAACTTGAGGGGGAGTGTTGAAGATGAAGAGATTGAGGGTGAAGATAAAAAGCCCAAATAACTCTTTGACTGGTTTATGGACACCCATATCAAGTCCAAAGTCCATTTCAAACTAACCACTAAAGGAAGAAATAACTGCTAGTTTTGAAATTGAAAGATATGTTATTATGTGTTGTATCTAACTGTTGGAAAAGTAAAATAAGCTTGTACTTAGCCATTAGGATGTTGTCCCAAGATGTGTAAATATTTACTAAGAGAATACACAAGCTTCTTTATTCTTTCATCAATACTTTCTTTTACACTTCTTTGTTTTTTCATCAACATTTTGGGACCATCACACAATTCTGCTTCCATCTTGTCTTTTTGGTCTATAATGATCAAATATATAACTTAACTCGTTTTGGATATTTACCTTAAAGAAAAATGAACCTCAAGTTTTAGCAAAGTAATTTAGGTCTTACTTTCAAGCTGTGTATCCTGTTGAAGTATTGAACCATATTAACCAATCAGTTAGAAAAGCACAATGTTCATCACTTGCAGCACTAAGAGCATTTTGAACTTTATTTTTTATCTTTGCTGAACCATTTTCTCAGGAACATGTTGAAGACGAAAAGGTTGAGGGTGAAAATGAAAAGCCCAAATAACTCTTTGATTGATCTATGAACATGCAAAGCCTTTTCAAATTGACTACTAAAAGACGAAATAACGGCTAATTTTTAAAATTGAAAGATATGCTATTATGTGTTGTACCTAGCAGTTAGAAAACTAAAGTAAGCTTGTACCTAGCCGTTAGGATGTTGTATATATAAACTTAAGATGTGTAAATATTTAGAGACAGAATAAAAAAAGTTATTCATTTTTCTTACATCATATATTTTCTCTCTACTTGCATTTTTACTTGGTTTATGTTGAATCTTTAAAATTGTGAGCTAAATACATTCAAATTCTTTTAATTAACATGGTATCAAATCCTTTAATCATCTCTCTTTTATTTTTACTCTCTCTTGGTTGTGTGATCAATCTCTATTGTGCAAGGCCAAGTTGTTGAAATTAAAATAGTAGCACAAGTGGGAAGTAGTTCTGCCAAGGGAGAGAGTTTTTTCAATGTTCATTCCAACTACAAAATCACCACCAAGCTTACTACCTTTCCTCTAAATGGAAGGAATTACTCTACATGGGTGACAAATGCGACAAGGGCCTTATGCTAAATAGAGATATATTGATAATCTTGTCATTACTTGGATTATCAACTCCATTGATCAATCCTTGCCAAAGACCTTTGGAATGCACTTGCTAGAAGGTTCGAAAATCAAGAAAATCTCTTAAAAGTCTATGAGTTGAGGGAAATCATCACAAATGCCAAGATGAATGGGAGTGATTTCCTTTCCTACTCTAACAAAATTAAGGAAGCATTGGGATGAATTGGAGTGTTTGAGGCCGATTACTACCAATGAGGAAGAATTGAAGAAATGGGCAATGAAGATCTTGTTTGTTTCCTCTTTGGCAGGATTGGGGCCTAGTTTTGGGGACCTTAGGAATCAAATTCTAAGGAATAAGGAGATGCCACCATATGATGATGTGGTGAATATTGTGGATAGGGAATTGATGGCTAGAGAAGCATTTGATAGAGATCAGCCTAAAATTGAGAAAGGTACATTTATAGAGGCAAAAGAAGTAGCAATGGTAACACAAGGGTTGAAAGAGAGCAAAACCATTAAATGTGAAAAATGTGGAAGGCTAGGACACATCAAAAGAAATTATAGGCTTAATGATCATTGTGGAAAGTTTAGGCATAACAAGGATAAGTGTTTTGAGCTTCATCCTCACTTGAAGAAGGAGAATAAAGCCAAAATTTTACAAGAATTAAACCACACATCAGAAGCATACTTGTCCACAAACCTCATTAGGCAATTTGCAAAGTTCCTTCAATGTCAAAGGCCAAGCACCTCTCAAGGTTTGATCTCTTATATATCTTTAATGATTTATTTGCTTTGGTACATTCTGATTTGTGGACTTCATCCCACTCTATCTCATAAAGGTTTCAAATATTTTGTAACTTTTATAGATCATAAATCTAGGTATACATGGATTTATCTTATTAAAAAGAACTCTGATGTTTTTTGTTGTTTTAAAGAGTTTGTAATATTGATTAAAAACCAATTTGATAAGAAGGTTAAGGTGTTAAGAACTGATAATAGAGGAGAGTATGTGAACAACTTGTTTAAAGAGTTTTTAGTTAGTAAAGGAATTGTTCACCAAACTACTTGTCCTTACACTCCAGAACAAAATGAAGTGGCTGAACGTCAGAATAGGCAAGAACTATAATGTTCTATCATAATCTACCTAGAGAGTTTTGGGAGGAAGCCATTCTCACAGCCACACATCTTACTAACAGAACACCGTCCATGGTACTGAAAGGAAAGACACCAATTGAGATTGCTTATAGTACCCAACCAGACTTGTCCTATCTTAGAATTTTTGGGTGTGTATGCTATGTACATATGCCAAGTCATTCAAGAGATAAATTAAGTGAAAGAAGCATTAAATGCATTTTTTTAGGTTATTGTGTAGATACTAAAGGGTTTATAGATGCTATAATCCCTTAACTAAGGACAAGTATATTTCTAGAAATGTTACTTTCATAGAAAATGACTCATATTTTGATAGCATTGGTAATGAAAAAGGTGAAGTGGATGATTTGTTGAAGATGAAGAGATTGAGGGTGATTGCAATTTCGTACTTTAGCCCGCCAAGGAACCTTGCAATCGTTAGTTCTTCTAGTTCTTACAAGTTACATCTCATCATAAGCATCTCATACTCTTTGACATAGTCTTCCAAAAACATGCCCCCTTGCCTTAAACTTTGAAGCTTAAAGTACAGTTCTTGTTTGTAATATTCTAGCAAAAATCTTCTCTCCATTAATCTCTTCATGACTCTCCAACTTGTCACCTCATCAAAACCTTCCCTTCTTTGCCTGGTTTTCTTGTTTTTCCACCATAGATTGGCATAATCATTGAATTCAAGAGCTGCCAATTTGCACTTTCTTAGTTCAGAATAATCATATTACTCAAATACCTTCTCTACCTTTTGCACCCATTCTAAGTACTCCTCGAGTGAACTTGTTCCTCGAAATGGCAGAATCTTCAACTTTACATTAATTCCATTATCCCTGGTATTTATTCTCTGCTATTGTCTCTCCCCAGCTTCATCATCTATTTCCGGCTCATCAAACTCATCCTCTTCATAATAATCAAGGCCTTCTAGTTGCTCGCTACCCTCGTCGTTCATGTCTTTCTGGGTTGTTGCTGAATGGTATTCCTTTCCACGGCTTGAATTAAACGGTCAATTTGATCCCTCATCTCTTCTTGCTGGTGTTCAAGTGCTAGGATCTTAGCTTCATCCAAACTCAATTCTCTTGGAACATAGGGCGCTTCTTCTCCTCCAAGCATAATTCTTCCTAAAATTTTCAAGTGAATGAGTTTCTTGATCGCAACTGATATGCCTCAAGGATCTTCAAATGGTGAATCAAGATCTAATGGGTATATTTTCTTTTAGGATTTTGTGGATGGAAAGAAGTGCTGGGATATGGTATAGTTCTTTCGTGGATGAAAATTTGTAATTGGAGTAAGTTATTGGGTCTGTAGAGGTGTTTTAAGGAAGCTGAAGGGTTATGTACGAATTTGAAGTGGGAATGTGATAAGGATAGCTTATGAAAAGTTTAGGAAGAGGAAATGGAGTTTCAATCAATATCAAGAATCATAATAAAGAAATTTAAACTAGTTAATCAAGTTTGATAAGATCAGATCGCCACAAACAAGATTACTAGGTTGATTCGCCACACTTTAAGATAGAAAGAAGGAAGAGTGATAAGAATTGATAGATAATTCACCACTAAATAAAGAATTTGTTTAGATAAGAATTTGGATGCAACTCAGCAAAATTCTACTCATTCACAAAACTCCCCAATTTTAAGCAATAATGCTGTATTTATAGTGATGACAGTCTTTCCATGTTTAACTTATACTAAAAGCGCCTAATTCATCTATGACAAGGATTCTTAAGTAAATAAAGACTACTAAGTCATCTAGATTTCTATGAGGATAAGCCTAATATATTGGTTTCCTAATCCTACTTAAAATCTTACTTGTAGAACCCTACTTGATCTTAAACTCCTTGCCTTGTGACATTTTCTACTACTACTGGAATTCTCCTTGGCATGGATGTCCTTTGTCAATGAGGATTAATCCTTCTTAGATGGTAGCAACTTCATTTCCACGATGGAGCACACCATAATGATAGTTCATTGTGCTTCTTGTTAATTCTTTTTCTTTTTCTATGTTTGCATTTGTGATTCCCCTTCATAAATGGAAATGGAGGGCTCGTCATACAACACCAAGAGCAGAAGTTCCTTCAAGGGAGTTGATAATGATGGTAACACTACCTTGAAACTTACCACATTTCCCTTGAATGGAAAAAATTACTCAATTTGGATCAATCCTGCAGAAAGAGCATTATATGGAAAACGAGCATTGGGTTTCGTGAATGGAAGAATCACAAAGCCCACAGACACATCAAGTGAAGAATATGAAGATTGGTGCTATAATGACAACTTGGTGTACACATGGATTTTAAATTCCATGGAACCATCCTTGGTAGGTGCATTCTCAAAGGCTGAAACTTCTAAAGCACTTTGGGAGTCTATCAAGAGACAATTTGGTCATCAAGGAAACTTGATGAGAATATATGAGTTGAAGCAGTTCATCAACAATATCAACCTTAGTGGAGGTGATCCGATAGAATATAACACCAAAATTAAGGAGGCATGGGATGAACTTCAATCGTTAAGGCCGAATACTACCAATATTGAAGAGGTGGAAAGAAGGGCTATGAAGATCTTGTGATATCATATTTCATGGGTTAAGGTTTTGACTACGAAGATCTTCGAAACCACATTCTTAGAATTGAGCCTTTGCCTCATTATGACGATGTTGCAAACAAGGTTAACAAAGAGTACCTGCAAAGAAAGATTTTGAATGGGAATTCAAGCAAGGCTAAGAGAGGTAGTTTGGTGGACAACAAGGAAGAAGGCAGGATGGTCCAAGGAGTAAAAGTTAAGGCTAAAGTGTGATAAATGTGGACGGATGCACAACCTCAAAGACAAATGTTGGAAGTGTGGCCACTGCAAGATGCTAGGTCATACTAAAGAAAAATGTTGGGTTCTTAATCCACATCTGAGGCCAGTCAACTTCAAGGAAAATGCACCACCACAAGTTGCTCAAAATGCGATCGAAAAAGGGAACTCAAAACTCCTTGAGGATTTGGCCAAACTACTTCAGAACCATCTTCCAAGCTCCTTTCAAGGTATGATTTCCAACTCACACTTTAAGTTTGACCCTTGGGTTATTGATTCAGGTGCTACTAATCATATGTTTAGAAATAAAAACATGACATCTAGAATAGAAACCCTAGGAAACATTAGAAATGTGACAATAGCCAATGGTAGTGAAATACCCATTAAGGGATTAAGAGATATTAAAGTTTTATCCAAGAAAACAAGTGACCTTTATATGCCAAATTTTTCATCAAATTTGCTGTCAGTTAGTAGAATAACAAAAGAGTTAAATTATTGTGTCATCTTTGAACCAAGTAAGGTGATATTTTAGGACATATCAACCGGGAATAAGATTGGTGAGGGAACCTTACATGACGGAACCGACTCCTTTAGCCTCGATGATATTGCCAAGGTGATACGGAACCGACTCCAAATCAATATGGAAGCACTTGGAACCCAACACCATGCTCATAAAGGCAAATGGGAGGACGGTACTCTTCTTGAGTCTCACTTTAACTCTCGCAATGATCATGAACAATGGATTATAGACTCAAGTGCTAGTGATCATATGTTTAGAAACATAAATAAAATACAAAGTGTCAAAGTTGCTAGCGGAAAGCATGTTCCCATTAAGTATTCAGCGGATTTAGATTTATTGTCAAAACATACTGAAGGGTTCTATTTTCCTAATTTTGATTCTAATCTATTATCGGTTAGTAAACTCATTAAAGACTTAAATTGTATTGTTGTATTTAGTCCTAATAAATTGATTTTTCAGGATATTATAACCGGGAAGAAGATTAGTGAAGGTTTCGTTGAAAATGGCCTCTACATGCTAAATGACGCAAAACAAGCTTTTAGGGTCACTAAACAAATTAATTCAAATGAGCTATGGCATGCACGGCTGGGACATCCCGCTAATCACATTTTAAATAGTCTAGTTCCTGATTTAAATGATTGTTACATTTCTAAGTGTGAAGCATGTGTTTTAGGAAAACAAACTAGACCTCCTTTTGTACTGTTAGAACATGAATGTGATGTTGTTTTTGATTTAATTCATTTTGATTTATGGACTGCTCCTATGACATCTCATGATAACTATAGATACTTTGTTACATTTATTGATCACAAATCTAGATATACGTGGGTATACCTTTCAAAATGCAAATCGAACACATTACCATGCTTTAAACGCTTTATGCTTTTTGTCACTAACCAATTTGGCAAAAAAATTAAAATGATTAGAACTGATAATGGTGGAGAATATGTCAATAATTCCTTTAAGGAATACTTGGTAAGTGAAGGGATTGTACATCAAATTACATGCCCATACACTCCAGAACAAAATGGAGTGGCAGAGAGGAAGAATAGACATATCTTGGAAGTTTGAAGATCAATGATGTTCTACCATAATGTTCCTAAGCATTTCTGGAGCAATGCCATCCTTACAGCTGTTCATTTGATAAATAGAACACCAACAAAGGTTCTAAAAGGCAAGACTCCGAATGTGGTAATGTTTAATCATAAGCCAAATCTTTCATATCTTAAAATTTTTGGATGTCTATGTTATGTTCATATTCCTTATAGCAATAGGGATAAACTTAGCTATAAAAGTCAAAAATGCATATTTCTAGGTTATGCCACAACCCAAAAGGGTTATAGATGCTTTGACCCCAAGACAAAAAGGTTGTTTGTATTTAGAAATGTAACATTTTTAGAACATGACCCTTACTTCGAAAAACATGAACTGAAAACCAAAGGTAAGGGGGAGGATGTGGGTAATTCCAACCCAGGTCCTGTTATTGACACTATTCACACAAAGGGACCCATTCTTGAACTTAGGAAGAATATGCACAGGAATCATCTCAAAATGAGAATGATCCTTACCCTCCTAGACAAACAAATGATGAGAATGAACCTACTTTTGCCCAAGATGATTCATCCCATGATTGGATTGATCCATATCACCTTGGAGATGACCAAATTAGTAGCCATGACACACCAAATCAATTTATGGGTAGTGATGCTCATGCTACACAGGAACTACCCACACTCAGAAGATCTACTCGGATTAAAAGACCTGCCTTTGAATGGATGAAAACTAGAGTGTTTCATCATGGAAACCATGTAACCAATCACCCTATTCAAAGCTACTATACTCATGATCACATTAAAGATCACTATAAAACTTTTCTAAATGCCATCGATGATATTCAAGAGCCTTCCAATTACCAAGAGGCCCAAATTAGCCCAATTTGGAGAAGTGCAATGAATGAAGTGCTTGAGGCTCTAATTCGCAATCAAAATTGGGATATTGTTTCGCTGCTTAAAGGGAAGAAGGCCGTTGGCTGCAAATGGGTATATAAGACCAAGCTTAAGAGTGATGGAACTATTGAAAAATATAAGGCTAGGTTAGTGGCCAAAGGTTTCGCTCAAACTTATGGTATTGATTACACTGAGACTTTTGCCCCCGTAGCTAAAATAAATTCCATCAAAGTTCTTATGTCTTTAGCTATTAATTATGATTGGCCATTGTACCAAATGGATGTAAGAAATGCCTTCTTACAAGGTGAATTAGAAGAGGAATTATACATGAGAATACCTTAAGGGTATAGGACTAACATTCCCAAATCACATGTATGTAAGCTTAAAAAGGTTATCTATGGCCTTAAACAATCCCCTAGGGCTTGGTACTCTAAATTGCACAATGCTCTCAGTTGCCAAGCCTTCATTAAAAGTGAGGCTGATTTCTCACTATTCACCAACATTCCAAAGATGGAATAACGATGATTCTCATTTATGTCGATGACATAATCATTACTGGTAATGAAGACATAGGCATTAGTTGCATTAAATCATATCTTAAATCTGTTTTTGACATTAAAGACTTGGGATACTTACGATATTTTTTAGGAATAGAAATTGCCCACTCTAAAAAGGGACTATTTCTATGCCAAAGAAAATACACACTTGATCTACTTGGTGAAACAGGTAAACTAGGTGCAAGGATAGCTTCAACGCCAATTGAAAATACCTATAAGAAAAAGGACAAAGAAGAAGACAAAGAGAAGCAGCCCAAGCCAATTCAGAATGTCAAGCAATATCAACGAATTGTCGGTAAGTTAATGTATTTAACCATTACTGGACCTGACATTAGCTTTGCTGTGAATCAGGTTAGTCAATTCATGTAGCAACCAATGACCAACCACATGGACATGGTAAAGCGGATCCTCTGCTACCTAAAAGGCAAACCAGGGCAAGGTTTACATATGCAAAAGAATGGTCACCATGAGATCCTGGCATATAGTGATGCAGATTGGGCTGAAAGTCAACTACCGGATATTGCACATTTGTTGGAGGAAACATAGTAACCTGGAAGAGTAAGAAATAAAGTGTGGTAGCAAGGTCAAGTGCAGAGGTAGAGTATCGAGCAATGGCAAGTGCAACATGTGAGCTGATTTGGTTAAAGGCTTTAGTTCAAGATTTTGGGTTCAAAACTGAAGCACCAATGAAACTATTTTGTGACAACAAAGTAGCAATCTACATAGCTTCAAATCCAGTATTCCATAAGAGAACAAAGCACATTGAGATGGACTGTCACTTTATTAGGGAGAAAGTTCAGAATTAGACCATCTGCACCCCTTATGTTCCAAGCAAAGATCAACTAGGAGACTTGTTCACAAAGGCTCCTACTACAAAACATATCGGGATCGCAATAAGCGAGTTGAATTTGAACAACATCTTCAAGCCCAACTTAAGGGGGAGTGTTGAAATAATGTCGAGTGAGCCGATTGATTAATCTCCAGATTCATACTAGCATCGTGATTGTGTTGCATTGGAGATGAAAGGATTGAGGGTGAAGATGAAAAGCCCAAATAACTCTTTGGCTGATTTATGAGTACCCACATCAAGCCCAAAGCCCATGTTATACTAAACCACTAAAAGACAAAATAACGGCTAGTCTTTTAAAGTTAAAAGATGTGCTTTTGTATGTTGTACCTAGCTGTTAAAAAAGCAAATTGAGTTTGTACCTAGCCGTTAGGATAGTGTGTATATAAACACAAGATGTGTAAGTGTTTAGACAATTGAATAAGAAGTAGAAAACAATTCTCTCATCTTCTTCATCTTTCTCTCTTTGGTGAAAGTTCTCTCATTCTCTCATCAAACTTAACACTCATAAGTTTGTCTCGCGCACTGCCGAACATGCCCTACGCCTGTGCTGCGCCAATCAAGATTTTCCAGCCTCACCTGGTAGTTCATCCTGTGCAGTGCTGAACGTGTTCGATGCCGCTACCACGCCCACGGTTATGTTTAAATCATTTTCGAAAGTTCGTCTAGATCACTAGTTAATGCATCTGACGCCTATGTCGTGCCTAAAGGGATGTTCCAGTCGCTCCTACAAATTAGTCACACACATTGTCAAATGCGCCTAATGCCTTTGCCACATCCATAATGATGTTTAAGTCACTCCTAGTAGTTTCTCCCGCACACTGCCAAATGTGTCCGATGTCACTACTGCACCCATGAGTTTGTTTCAATCGCTCCTGGAACCTTGTCCTCAACATTGCCAAACTTGTCCAACGCCTTTGCTAAGCAAGCGGGCATGTTTCAATTGCTCCTAGAAGTTTGACCCATGCGCTAACAAACACCCCTGATGTTGGTGCCATGCCTGCAGGGATGTTCCAGTCGCTCCTAAAAATTCATCTTACACACTGCCAAATGTGCCTATGGGGATGTTCCGGTCGCTCCTAGAAATTCATCCTGAGCACTGCACAATGTGTCCGACAACTCTATCGAGCCCGCCGAGATGTTCTTGTTGCTCCTAGAAGTTTTTCCCATACACTTCGTAATGCACTCAAAGCCCCCAAACCAACCTCCATGATGTGCTAGTCGCTCCATAAGTTCGTCTCGTGCACTGTCGAATTGTTGGGGTCTCGATTTCCTGTCCCAACTTTTCTATATCTTAGGGGTTAGCACGACCTTTAAAATCTCTCCTAACTTGCTATCCCATTTCATCCTTGAGTGCTTTTCTTTGATTCTCATCCTCTAAGTTATCCTTCAAGATTAACTAATGAATAAAAGATACGTTGGATAGGCAAGACAACTCTTAAACCTATCTCAACTTGCCTTGGTTAAAAAAGACAACTCTTGACTTCAACCTAAGCTCTTAGGCAAGGAAGACAACCCTTCACCTTGACTTAAGCCCAAGTTATATCAAAACAACTCTTAAAAGATAACCAAAATATAAACAAGAATGGAAGCAAGAATGCTAAGCTTGATTCTTGATTAATGAATGCAAAATATACAAAATTCGGAGCATATCTCCTGCTCACAAATAATGGGTTGTATTTATAGTATAGGACAACCTTATCGTAGTTCAGCTAGTACTTAGGTTCCTTATCCACTTAGGATATGTTTTCCTAAGTCAACAAGGTTTTCTAAGGCAACTAAAACCTTATCAAGATAGACCTTATCCAAATGTTTTCTAATTCTACTAGAATTCTTGGTCTTGCTTGATTGATTAATCCTATACTAGAATTCCTACCTTATCTTGTATTCTATAGCGGCTGGACTTCCTCTTGGCTTGTTCTTCCAGGACTAGGACTGTCAATGCAAATCCTTCTACCCTTAGGATTCTACTTGGCCATGAGTATCCTATTGCTACTAGAATCCATCATGCGTGTCTTGCTGCTGATAGAACTCTTCTTGGCATAGATGTCCTGCTGTTACTGAAATTCTCCTTAGCATGGACGTCCTGCTGCTGCTGGAACTCTTCTTGGTGTAAATGTCCTCTTACTGTTGAAACTCTTCTTGACCTGGACGTCCTGTTGCTGCTAGAGTTCTTCTTGATGCCATTATCCTTTTTCTGTTGGAACTCTGTTGGTGTGAATGTCCTTCATTAATTAGGATTAAGTCAAATACTAGCCAAGCCTCATTACTAGGCTGCACACTTGCTGTTGCCATGCTTGTTGTGCACATTTTCTGCCCCATGCTCTCCTTTGCCGCCCCATTTTCTGCCCATTGCCTTTCCTGCATACTTAGGTTCTCAACACGAATGCGCCTAACACCGCGGCTGTGCTTGTAGGGATGTTTAGGTTGCTCCCAAAAGTTCGTCTCGTGCACTGCCAAACGCGCTCAATGCCATTGCCTTACCTACTGAGATGTTCCGGTTGCTCCTGGAAGTTCATCTCATGCAATGCCCAATGCTTCCAAAGCCTCTGCAGTGCCTAAGGGGATGTTCCAGTCGCTCCTGGAGGTTCATCTCGTGCAGTATCGAACGGGCTAGATCCAGCTGCCATGCCTATGAGAATGTTTTGGACACCCCCTGGAGTTCATGCCAAGCACTGCCAAATGCGTTTGACGCCTCTACCGAGCCCGTGGAGATTTTACGGTCACTCTTGAAAGTTCATCACACGCACTGCCAAACGCATTCAATGCCTCTTCCTACCCTGCGAAGATTTTACATTCACTGCCAAAAGTTCATCCTGCACACTGCTAAATTGTTGGGGTTTCAATTTCTTGTACCAACTTTTCTACACCTTAGGGGTTAGCACAACTTCTAAAACTTCTCCTAACTTGCTGTCCCATTTACTCCTTGAGTTCTTTTCTTTGATTCTTGTCTGCTAAGCTGTTTTTCAGTATTAACTAGTGATAAAAGGATATGTTGGACAGGCAAGACAACTCTTAAACCTATCATAACTTGCCTTGGTTGAAGAAGACAACTCTTGACTTTAACCTAAGCTCTTAAGCAAGGAAGACAACTCTTCACCTTGTCTTAAGCCCAAGTTATCTCAAGACAACTCTTAAAAGATAACTGAAATATAAACAAAAATAGAAGCAAGAATGCTAACTTTGATTCTTGATTAATGAATGAAAATATACAAATTTAGGGCATATATCCTTGCTCACAAATAATGGGCTGTATTTATAGTGTTGGACAACCTCCTAATTCAACTAGTACTTAGGTTCCTTATCCACTTAGGATATGTTTTCCTATGTCAACAAGGTTTTCTAAGACAACTAAAACCTTATCAAGATAGACGTTATTCCAATGTTTCCTAATTCTACTAGGATTCTTGGTCTTTCTTGATTGACTAATCCTATTTTGACTAAACCTCTCTATCCTTATCTTTTCTCATCTCCTTCAGCTACTGATTTTCATCTTGCTATTTCCTTCTAAGATTAGACTTCCTTATGGAGTGTCCTTCTATGCCAAGACTTCTCCTTGATGTGGACAACTTGTTGAAGCTAAACCCTTCATGACGTCCTATTGTTGCTGGAGTTCTTCATGCTGTACACTTCCTTCTTCTACTTGAATTGCACTATGCATATCCTGCTGATGCTGGAGTCCTTCTTGGCTTGGATGTCTTGCTATTGTTAGAACTCTCTGATAAGCCTCAAGGATTTTCAATGGTGAATCAAGACCTAACGAGTATATTTTCTTTTTGGGTTTTGTGGATGGAAAGAGGTGTTAGGATATGGTATAGTTGTTGGGATGGATGAAAATTCGTAATTGGAGTCAGTTATTAGATCTGTAGAGGTGTTTTAATGAACCTGAAGGGTTATGTACGAATTTGAAGCAGGAATATGATAGAGATAACTTATGAAAAGTTTAAAAAGAGGAAAGGGAGTTTCAATCAATATCAAGAATCAAAATAAAGAAATTAAAAACTAGTTGATCAAGTTTGATAAGATCAAATCGCCACAAACAAGATTGCTAAGTTGATTCGCCACACTCTAAGATAGAAAGAAGGAAGAGTGATAAGAATCGATAGATAATTCACCACTAAACAAAGAATTTGTTTAGATAAGAATTTGGATGCAACTAAGCAAAATTCCACTCTTTCATAAAACTATCCAATTAAAACAATAATGCTATATTTGTAGTGATGATAGCCTTTCCATGTGTAAGTTATACTAAAACATCTAATTCATCTATGATAAGGATTCTTAAGTAAATAAGGACTACTAAGTCATCTAGAATTCTATGAGGGTAAGTCTAATATATTAGTTTCCTAATCCTACTTAAAATCTTGCTTGTAGGACTCTACTTGATCTCAAACTCCTTGCCTAGTGACATTTCTTGCTATTGCTGGAATTCTCCTTGGCATGGATGTCTTTTGTCAATAAGGATTAATCTTTCTTGGATGGCAACAACTTCATTTCCATGATTGAGCACATCACTCTCCTTGACATAAACGTCTTACTACTGTTGTAGTTTTTCTTGATGCAACTATCCTTCTTCTGCTAGAACTCCTGTTGGCATAAATGTCCTTCATTGATTAAGAATGCCCAGACCTCACTACTGGGCTGAACACTTGCTGTTGCCATGCTTGTTGTGCACATTTTCTAGCCAACGCTCTCCTTTACTGTCCCATTTTTTGACCATTGCCTTTCTTACATACTTTGGTTCTCAACAATCCCCTTTTCTTGAAGACTCACCTTGTCCTCAAGGTGAAAGTTAGAAAACTGCTGCTAGATGTAATTATAGTCTTTCCAAACTTGTACGAGTAATGGCAAAGGTTGTAGCAATCCATTAGTCTTACCATCTTTTGGTTTTATCCATGGGCAAATGTCATAATTACTGTCTTTCTTCTTGACTTTTGCCTTGAATTATTCTGACAAAAAGAATAGCTTGATCCATATGTAAGTACAAAACCATCCTAAATGTCCTCCTTCCCGTGAGTTATGGAAGTGACTTAAGATCTTTCCCATTAGTCCTGATATGTTTGGTACATACACTTGCTGGTTGTGCCAAATATATCCATTCTTAAAGGTGAATTTACTAACCTTAGGGTCGAAATTCTTGATATTCTTGGTGAGCTCTTGGCTTTGGAGATCAATCTCTATTGCCTCCTTCATTTCTGTCCATACATTCCACTCTACTCTACTAATGGCAGTGAGGTATGCGTCATTAAGCTCACATACTGTCCACAATGCTTGACCTCCATTGCTTCGGGACAATGCCTCTACTTTTCTTTGCTACCCATGCGGCTTTCTTGATCTTCCTGCATCACTACTAGATCCCCTTTGCTAATTTTTTGAGCACTAGAGAAATCCTTAATGTTGCATGGAATGTCTAGATCTTCACTGTTCAAGTTGTAACATGGATAAGCATCATTCTATCCAGGAAATTGAAAATCTAAAATAGATGCAAATGATGGCGTTTGATCCACATTTGTGCCTTGTAAAGCTTGCTGCATACTAAGCATATTTTCCACTACAGTTTGCGTATTGAATTGTCTAGAGGTTTGATTTCTTGCAGCTTGTGAATTTGTCCGTGAAAGATTAGCAAGTCCTTCAATCTGGATCGGAATATAATTAGGAACTTTGTCTTCTAATCTAGGTTTAGCCAACAAGGCAGATTGGTCCTGGACAGTCCTTGTTGGAGTATTTTCTGGTGGATAATTTGTAGAAGCATTAGAATGTTCTTGCAATCCATTCGAAGACCTATTTGATCCTAATCCAATTTAATCTGCTGTCTCTCTATCCTGGTAAGTGCTAATGAAGATGTAGACGACAGTCTAATGGAAACTATAGAGCTCCTAAGTCATTGTTCTGTAACCGATATGATAGAGATGTAGAAGTAACAACATGAACATGAATAGATGAATCAAAACATTTGGCAGATGCATTATTCGACTCATCATAAGACATCTGCATCTTTGTCTTGGCATTCAGACATACCAAGTCATGTCTTGGAACACTTGTGTCCTTAGTGTCGCTATCATTTGAAAGTACATACGCATCTCCTGTGCACAATTCTTTCTATGTATGATATTTGAATAAAAGTGATTGCCAATCTTTCTATGCATTCAAAAATAAGAAAACTTGTATATACCTTATAAAAGACATTACCTATTGAATTGAAGGTTCACCCTTCACATTTACTTTTTATAAAATAAATTATTTAGAGTGATAAGTATGCAAATTGAATTCGAGACTAATTTTAGAGATTTTTCTTTATTTATATTATAAATAATGGAAGATTTTATAATGTACTTACCGCAAATCTTAAACCTTAATCATGGAGCTCATTTTTAGCATCTTTACATTTCATTGAATTATTATGGCATTTGAGAAAAATTGAAGAAACTTTTGTTTAATTAATTAATGATAATGAAAGATTTCAACTGAAAAATTATGTGTAAAAATTTAGTACATGTATATGGATTTATGCTATCAATTCGACAACTGCATTGCGAGTTGGATTTGGGCATTGTAGTACCTATTGTAAAGGTTGACAAACTTGATATATTCATTGAGTTTAAGAATTTTATTGTAATATTGTAAAATAATTAGAGATATTGATTCAAGATACTTTAGATCTTATTGTTCATCATACTCTCGTGTGGTAATGGACTGTTCTATCCATCAATGGTGTTGATCCAGCAGCCCAGTTCAACATTTATTTTGCATAATTGTATGGTCAAATGGTTTAGAATAATAAATTAATATATTAAAAATGAGGAATCTTTTCTAAAAACGAATCCACTCATAACAGATGAAATCACACTTACATTGTTCCTTCAAAATCACACTTAAACACATGGTTTACTAAAGAAGTCTCTTTACTTGAGCTTCCAAATTCAACCAAACTGTCTGCGCCATGTTTTGCTATGTAAGGCTACCAACCCATCTACTCGCTTACATTGTTCATTTTTCTTTCTTATCATAAATGAGGTTTTCATGTTTACATTGGTAGAATTAACAAGACCTTAAAATTGTTAAAGATGAAGAGAATGAGGGTGAAGATGAAAAGCCCAAATAACTCTTGGATTGATCTATGGATACCTATATCAAGCCCGAAGCCTAATTCAAGCTAACTACTAAAGGACGAAATAACGGCTACTTTTTAAAATGAAAGATATGTTGTTATGTGTTATACCTAGCTGTTAGAAAAGTAAAGTAAGCTTATACCTAGCCATTAGGATGTTGTATATATAAACCCAAGATGTGTAAATATTTTGAGATAGAATGCAAAAGCTCTTCAATTTTCTCTCTTCATGTATTTTCTCTCTACTTGCATTTTTTATTGGTTTATGTTGAATCTTTGAAATTGTGAGCTAAAAACATTCAAATTCTATTTATCAACATGGTATTAGAGCAAGGTTGCATTTAGGGAGCTCATTTCATCATCTCTCCTTTATTTTTTACTCTCTCTTGGTTGTGTGATCAATCTCCATTGTGCAAGGCCAAGTTGCTGACATTAAAATGGCAGCACAAGTGGGAAGTAGTTCTGCCAAGAGAGAGAATTTTTTCAATGTTGATTTCGACTACAAAATCACCACTAAGCTTACTACCTTTCCTCTAAATGGAAGGAATTACTCTACATGGGTGACGAATGCGACAAGGGCCTTACTGGGCATGAGGGTTCTGGGATTTGTTGATGGAGAAATTAATCAACCTAAGGTGGGAGATAAAGAATATGCTGAATGGAGATATGTTGATAATCTTGTCATTACTTGGATTATCAACTCCATTGATCAATCCTTGGTTGGTGCCTTCAACAAAGCCAAAACTGCCAAAGACCTTTGGAATGCACTTGCTAGAAGGTTCAGAAATCAAGGAAATCTCTTAAAAGTCTATGAGTTGAGGGAAATCATCACAAATGCCCAAGATGAATAGGAGTGATTTCCTTTCCTACTCCAACAAAATCAAGGAAGCATGGGATGAATTGGAGTGTTTGAGGTTGATTACTACCAATGAGGAAGAATTGGAGAAAAGGGCCAGTGAAGATCTTGTATGTTTCCTCTTGGAAGGATTGGGGCCTAGTTTTGGGGACCTTAGGAATCAAATTCTAAGGAATAAGGAGATGCCACCATATGATGATGTGGTGAATATTGTGGATAGGGAATTGATGGCTAGAGAAGCGTTTGATAGAGATGAGCCTAAAATTGAGAAAGGTGCATTTGCGAAGGCGAAAGAAGTAGCAATGGTAACACAAGGGTTGAAAGAAAGCAAAACCATCAAATGTGAAAGATGTGGAAGACTAGGACACATCAAAAGAAATTGTAGATTTTGTGATCATTGTGGAAAGTTTGGGCATAACAAGGATAAATGTTTTGAGCTTCATCCTCACTTGAAGAAGGAGAATAAAGCCAAAATTTTAGAAGAATTAAACCACACATCAGAGACAAACTTGTCTCATTGAGCAATTTGCAAAGTTCCTTCAATGTCAAAGGCTAAACACCTCTCAAGGTTTGATCTCTAATTTATTTTTAAATATTGATCCTTGGGTTATAGACTTGGGTGCTACAAATCACATGTTTAAAAGTAAAATTTTAGCTTCTAAAATTGAGTCTATTGGAAAGGATAAAAGGGTGAGTATAGTTAATGGAAAAGATATACTGATTAGTGGTTTAGGACACTTAAATATTTTGTCTAGGCATACTAAAGGTCTTTATATACCATGTTTTTCTTCAAATTTGTTGTTCGTAAGTATAATTACTAGAGATTTAGATTGTTATGTTATGTTTGAACCTAATAAAGTAACATTTCAGGACATCAAGACCGACCAATTGATTGGTGAGGGAAGAGAGAAAAATGGGCAATATGTTTTGGAAGATTCAAGCAAAGCCTTTAAAGTAGATAGCAACAAAATCCAAGAACTTTGGCATGCTAGATTAGGGCATCCTCCTAGTCATATTTTGCAAAAATTAGTTCATAACTTGAAATTTGATGAGATCAAAGATTGTAGTTCTTGTATTTTAGGAAAACAAACTAAGATACCTTTTGTACAATCTCATCATGAATATAATGATTTATTTGCTTTGGTACATTCTGATTTGTGGACTTCTCCCACTTTATCTCATAAGGGCTTCAAATATTTTGTAACTTTTATAGATCATAAATCTAGGTATACATGGATTTATCCTATTAAAAGGAAATCTGAGGTTTTTTGTTGTTTCAGAGAGTTTGTAATATTGATTGAATCCAATTTGATAAGAAAGTTAAGGTACTGAGAACTGATAATGGAGGAGAGTATGTGAACAACTTGTTTAAAGAGTTTTTAGTTAGTAAAGGAATTGTTCACCAAACTACTTGTCCTTACACTCCAGAACAAAATAGAGTGGCTTAATGTAAGAATAGGCATATTTTAGAGGTGGCAAGAACTATGATGTTCTATCACAATGTACCTAAAGAGTTTTGGGGGGGAAGCTATTCTCACAGCGACACATCTTATTAACCGAACACCATCCATGGTACTGAAAGGAAAGACACAAATTGAGATTGCTTATAGTACCTAACTGAACTTGTCCTATTTTAGAATTTTTGGATGTGTATGTTATGTACATATACCAAGTCATTCAAGAGATAAATTAAGTGAAAGAAGCATTAAATGCATCTTTTTAGGTTATTATGTGGATATTAAGGGTTATAGGTGCTATAATCCCTTAACTAAGAACAAGTATATCTCTAGAAATGTTACTTTCGTAGAAAATGACTCATATTTTCATAGCATCGGTAATGGAAAAGGTGAAGTTGATGATCCACTTCCTTTAGCCATAATACACAAGTATATACCACCATCTAGTGACGTACTAGGCAACCATGACCTACACTTAAGTAGTGATAACATAGAATCACAAGATCAAGAGTCTAATGAGGGTGAAACTAGCAATGAAAGTCTAGATGCACATTCACCTAGTGAAGTAAGTGAAGATTTACCGTTATCATCTAGTGGACTTAGAGACAAGGGAGAGCAAAATGAAATACATAGAGATGAACATTCGAATGTTCAAATAGAATCATTATGTAGTAATCAAGATGAGCCATCTATTAGTACACGAAGTGAGGGGGAGCATGTTGCACCTATGCAAGGCCAAAATCCCCCACTTAGGAGATCTCAAAGAATTCGACAATCTTCATTGGATTGGATGAAGAAAAGAGTGTTTTTCCATGATAACAAAGTAATCGCACACCCTCTTGACCACTACTACACCTTAGGAAATGTAAAAGAGAGTTTTAGAGCCTTTTTAACTAAAGTAGACACCATTAAAGATCCAAATAACTTTAAGGAAGCTAGGGAATTATCAGTTTGGAGACAAGCCATGCAAGAGGAATTGGATGCTTTAGTTAAAAATAATACATGGGAATTAGTACCTTTACCTTTGGGAAAGAAGGTTGTAGGATGCAAATGGGTGTATAAGACTAAGTTAAATAGTGATGGAACCTTGGAAAAACATAAAGCTAGGTTAGTGGCCAAAGGCTTCACTCAAACCTACGGCTTAGACTATACAGAAACTTTTGCACCAGTTGCAAAAATGAACACCATTAGGGTGCTTCTCTCCTTAGCGGCTAATTATAATTAGGGATTTACATCAAATGGATGTGAAGAATGCTTTCTTGCAAGGAGAGTTAGAGGAAGAGGTTTACATGAGTTTACCTCAAGGATATGATGTTATGGTTCCAAATACACATGTTTGCAAATTGAAGAAAGCCATATATGGATTAAAGCAATCACCAAGAGCATGGTATAATAAGTTGCATAATGCATTGTGTTCTCAAAATTTTAAAGTGAGTGATGCTGATCATTCCTTATTTATTAAGCACTAAAGTGAGGGATCTACTATTGTTCTTATTTATGTGGATGATATTATCATCACCGGTTGTGACATTAATGGCATTAAGAGCATTAAAACATATTTGAAGTCTGTATTTGATGTTAAAGATTTGGGAAACTTACAATATTTTCTAGGTATAGAAATCGCTTATTTCAATGAAGGGCTATTTCTATCCCAAAGAAAATATGTTCTTGATTTGTTAAGTGAGACAGGAAAACTTGGAGCAAGGCCAGCTGTGACAGCTATGGAGGCACTAAGAATGAGGAAAGAGCCATGACAAGGAAGAGCCATACAAGGACATCAAGCTTTATCAAAGACTTGTAGGTAAGCTTATATATTTAACTATTACATGACCTGATATTATTTTTTCTGTGCAACAGGTAAGTCAACACATGTCATGCCCAAAGAATATACACATGGAAATGGTGAGTAGAATTTTAAGGTACATAAAACAAGCACCGGGGCAAGGAATCTTGATGAGAAGAAATGGCCACCACAAGATATGTGCTTACACAGATGCAGATTGGGCCGGTCACTTCGAGGACAGAAGATCAACCACTGGTTATTGCACATTCGTGGGAGGTAATTTGGTGACTTGGAAAAGCAAGAAGGAAAGTGTAGTTGCAAGATCGAGTGCAGAAGCTGAATATAGAGCTATGGCATCTACTACGAGTGAATTGGTTTGGATAAAATCACTAGTGGAAGACTTAGGATTTTCAGTTGAAACACCTATGGACATGTACTATGATAACAAGGCAGCAACACACATTGCATCTAATCCAGTGTTCCATGAGAGGACCAAGCACATCGAAGTTGATTGTCACTTCACAAGAGAAAAGTACTTGAGCAAAGTGATCAACATGCCTTATGTGAAGAGTGAAGATCAACTTGCGGATATATTCACCAAACCATGTACTCATCAACAACTTCTTAAGGTGAGTTCCAAGTTGAACTTATTCAATTTGTACAAGTCCAACTTGAGGGGGAGTGTTAAAGGTGAAGAGATTGAGGGTGAAGATGAAAAGCCCAAATAACTCTTGGATTGATCTATGGATGCCCATATCAAGCCCAAAGCCCAATTCAAGCTAACTACTAAAGGACGAAATAACGGCTAGTTTTTTAAATTGAAAGATATGTTGTTATGTGTTGTACCTAGCTGTTAGAAAAGTAAAGTAAGCTTGTACCTAGCTGTTAGGATGTTGTATATATAAACCCTAAGATGTGTAAATATTTTGAGATAGAATACAA
>BNST01002823.1:5000-56609 GCA_019650275.1 Xylocarpus granatum
ATATAATGATTTATTTGCTTTGGTACATTCTGATTTGTGGACTTCTCCCACTCTATCTCATAAGGGCTTCAAATATTTTGTAACTTTTATAGATCATAAATCTAGGTATACATGGATTTATCTTATTAAAAGGAAATCTGAGGTTTTTTGTTGTTTCAGAGAGTTTGTAATATTGATTGAAAACCAATTCGATAAGAAAGTTAAGGTGTTGAGAACTGATAATGGAGGAGAGTATGTGAACAACTTGTTTAAAGAGTTTTTAGTTAGTAAAGGAATTGTTCACCAAACTACTTGTCCTTACACTCCAGAACAAAATGGAGTGGCTGAACGTAAGAATAGGCATATTTTAGAGGTGGCAAGAACTATGATGTTCTATCACAATGTACCTAGAGAGTTTTGGGGGGAAGCTATTCTCACAGCGACACATCTTATTAACCGAACACCATCCATGGTACTGAAAGGAAAGACACCAATTGAGATTGCTTATAGTACCCAACCAAACTTGTCCTATCTTAGAATTTTTGGATGTGTATGTTATGTACATATGCCAAGTCATTCAAGAGATAAATTAAGTGAAAGAAGCATTAAATGCATCTTTTTAGGTTATTGTGTGGATACTAAGGGTTATAGGTGCTATAATCCCTTAACTAAGAACAAGTATATCTCTAGAAATGTTACTTTCGTAGAAAATGACTCATATTTTCATAGCATTGGTAATGGAAAAGGTGAAGTTGATGATCCACTTCCTTTAGCCATAATACACAAGTATATACCACCATCTAGTGATGTACTAGGCAACCATGACCTACACTTGAGTGGTGATAACATAGAATCACAAGATCAAGAGTCTAATGAGGGTGAAACTAGCAATGAAAATCTAGATGCACATTCACCTAGTGAAGTAAGTGAAGATTTACCGTTATCTTCTTGTAGACTTAGAGACGAGGGAGAGCAAAATGAAATACATAGGGATGAACATTCGAATGTTCAAATAGAATCATTATCTAGTAACCAAGATGGACCATCTATTAGTATACGAAGTGAGGGGGAGCATGTTGCACCTATGCAAGGCCAAAATCCCCCACTTAGAAGATCTCAAAGAATTCGACAATCTTCATCGGATTGGATGAAGAAAAGAGTGTTTTTCCACGGTAACAAAGTAATCGCACACCCTCTTGACCACTACTACACCTTAGGAAATGTAAAAGAGAGTTTTAGAGCCTTTTTAACTAAAGTAGACACCATTAAAGATCCTAATAACTTAGGAAGCATGAAAACGAACATGACACGGAGGAGCCATACAAGGATATCAAGCTTTATCAAAGACTTGTAGGTAAACTTATATATTTAAACTATTACACGACCTGACTATTGTTTTTTCTGTGCAACAGGTAAGTCAACACATGTCATGCCCAAAGAATATACACATGGAATCGGTGAATAGAATTTTAAGGTACATAAAACTAAGCACCTGGGCTAGGAATCTTGATGAGAAGAAATGGCCACCACAAGATATGTGCTTACACAGATGCAGATTGGGCCGGTAACTTCGAGGACAGAAGATCAACCACTGGTTATTGCACATTCTGGGAGGTAATTTGGTGACTTGGAAAAGCAAGAAGCAAAGTGTAGTTGTCAAGATCGAGTGCAGAAGCTGAATATAGAGCTATGGTGTTGATAAATAGATCAGTATAAAGCTTTTCTAAATGCCATCGATGATATTCAAGAGCCTTCCAATTACCAAGAGGCCCAAATTAGCCCAATTTGGAGAAGTGCAATGAATGAAGAGCTTAAGGCTTTAATTCGAAATCAAACTTGGGATATTGTTCCACTGCCTAAAGGGAAGAAGGTTGTTGGCTGCAAATGGGTATACAAGACCAAGCTTAAGAGTGATGGAACTGTTGAAAAATATAAGGCTAGGTTAGTGGCCAAAGGCTTCACTCAAACTTATGGTATTGATTACACCGAGACTTTTGCCCCCGTAGCTAAAATGAATTCCATTAGAGTTCTTATGTCCTTAGCTGTTAATTATGATTGGCCATTGTACCAAATGGATGTAAGAAATGCCTTCTTACAAGGCGAATTAGAAGAGGAAGTATACATGAGAATACCTGAAGGGTATGGGACTGACATTCCTAAATCACATGTATGTAAGCTTAGAAAGGCTATCTATGGCCTTAAACAATCCCCTAGGGCTTGGTACTCTAAATTGCACAATGCTCTCAGTTGTCAAGCCTTCATTAAAAGTGAGGCTGATTTCTCACTATTCACCAAACATTCCAAAGATGGAATAACGGTGATTCTCATTTATGTCGATGACATAATCATTACTGGTAATGACGAAATAGGCATTAGTTGCATTAAATCATATCTTAAATCTGTTTTCGACATTAAAGACTTGGGATACTTACGATATTTTTTAGGAATAGAAATTGCCCACTCTAAAAAGGGACTATTTCTATGCCAAAGAAAATATACACTTGATCTACTTGGTGAAACAGGTAAACTAGGTGCAAGGATAGCTCCAACGCCAATTGAAAATACCTACAAGCAAAAGGATAAAGAAGAAGACAAAGAGAAGCAACCCAAGCCAATTCAGAATGTCAAGCAATATCAACGAATTGTCGGTAAGTTAATATATTTAACCATTACTAGACCTGACATTAGCTTTGCTGTGAATCAGGTTAGTCAATTCATGCAGCAACCAATGACCAACCACATGAACATGGTAAATCGGATCCTCTGCTACCTAAAAGGCACACCAGGCCAAGGTTTACACATGCAAAAGAATGGTCACCATGAGATCCTAGCATATAGTGATGCAGATTGGGCCGGAAATGTTGAAGACCGAAAGTCAACTACCGGATATTGCACATTTGTTGGAGGAAACATAGTAACCTGGAAGAGTAAGAAACAAAGTGTGGTAGCCAGGTCAAGTGCAGAGGCTGAGTATCGAGCAATGGCAAGTGCAACATGTGAGCTGATTTGGTTGAAGGCTTTAGTTCAAGATTTAGGGTTCAAAACTGAAGCACCAATGAAACTATTTTGCGACAACAAAGCAGCAATCTACATAGCTTCAAATCCAGTATTCCATGAGAGAACAAAGCACATTGAGATGGACTGTCACTTTATTAGGGAGAAAGTTCAGAATCAGACCATCTGCACCCCTTATGTTCCAAGCGAAGATCAACTAGGAGACTTGTTCACAAAGGCTCCTACTAAAAAACATATCGGGATCGCAATAAGCAAGTTGAATTTGAACAACATCTTCAAGCCCAACTTGAGGGGGAGTGTTGAAATAAAGTCGAGTGAGCCAATTGATCAATCTCCAGATTCATACCAGCATTGTGATTGTGTTGCATTGGAGATGAAAAGATTGAGGTTGAAGATGAAAAGCCCAAATAACTCTTTGGCTAATCTATGAGTACCCACATCAAGCCCAAAGCCCATCTCATACTAAACCACTAAAGGACAAAATAACGGCTAGTTTTTTAAAGTTAAAAGATGTGCTTTTGTATGTTGTACCTAGCTGTTAGAAAAGTAAAGTGAGTTTGTACCTAGCCGTTAGGATAGTGTGTATATAAACACAAAATGTGTAAATGTTTAGACAATTGAATAAGAAGTAGAAAACAATTCACTCATCTTCTTCATCTTTCTCTTTGGTGAAAGTTCTCTCATTCTCTCATCAAACTTAACATAACCCTTGCTGTTCGGCATTCTCGTTATGAAGTCCATTGTCAAATCTTCCCAAACTTGTTCTGGTACTGGCAAAGGTTGTAATAACCCCTTTGTCTTGCCGCCTTCTGGTTTGGTGCACTGACACACATCACATTCTCGGACTAGCTTTTTGATCTCAGCTTTAAGTCCTTCCCACCAAAAGAATAACTTAATTTGTATGTAAGTACGAAACCATCCTGAATGTCCTCCTTCCCGTGAGTTGTGGAAGTGATTCAAGATCTTTCCTCTTAGTCCTGGTATGTTTGGTACATATACCTGCTGCTTGTGCCAAATATATCCATTTTTAAGGGTGAATTTACTAACCTTAGGGTCAAAATTCTTGACCTTCTCAGTGAGCTCTTGGCTTTGCGGGTCAATTTCTAGTGCCTCCTTGATTTCTGTCCATACATTCCACTCCGCTCCGCTAATGGCAGTGAGGCATGCATCATTAGGCTCACATGCTGTCCATAGCGCTTGACCTCCATTGCTTCTAGACAATGCATCTGCCACTTTATTTTCCTTGCCTGGTTTGTAGATTATTTCATACTCGTAACCCAGCAATTTGACAAGGAACTTTTGCTGCTCCGGGTGTGGTAATTTTCTGCTCCATGAGGCTTCTCAAGGGTTGTTGATCTATAATGATCAGGAATTTCCTCCCAAGAAGGTAAGGTCGCCATACCTTGACTGCATGGATGATGGCTAACATCTCCTTGCGTATACTGACCATTCCTTTTTCATGGGCCCTAAGACTCTGCTCATGTATGCAATAGGTCTTCCAGCTTGACTGAGGACAGCACCTATTCCATCTTGACATGTGTCAGTGTGAAGCTCGAAAGGTTTGGTTGAAGTCAGGGCAGTGCTAACACTGGGGTCTCACACATAGCTTGCTTCAACAACTTGAATGTGTCTTCACTCTTCTCTGTCCATAGGAAATCCATCCTTTCTTTCAGCAAATCCATTAATGGTTTTGCTATGGCACCGTATTTGCTGAACAAATCGGCGATAGTAGCCTGTCAAACCTAGAAATCCTCTAAGTTCTGTGACATTCTTTGGAGTTGGCCATGTTTGCATGGCTCCTATTTTTCGTTGGTCTACACTTCACTCCTTCTTCTTTGTTTCTTCAATATTTTTCACACTTCTTTGTTTCTTCAATATTTTTCACATGGTATCAGAGCAGGTTTCATCTCTAATCTAGCTTTTACCTTTTGTTGCTTTGTTGGTTCTTGGTGTATCAAGACATTCCCCTTCATAGCCAAATTAAAGAATGGAAAGGGAGGGCTCGTCATACAACACCAAGAGCAAAAGTTCCTTCAAGGGAGTTGATAATGATGGTAACACCACCTTGAAACTTACCACATTTCCCTTGAATGGAAAAAATTACTCAATTTGGATCAATCCCGCTGAAAGAGCATTATGTGGAAAACGAGCATTGGGTTTCGTGAATGGAAGAATCACAAAGCCCACAGACACATCAAGTGAAGAATATGAAGATTGGTGTTATAATGACAACTTGGTGTACACATGGATTTTAAATTCCATGGAACCATCCTTGGTAGGTGCATTCTCAAAGGCTGAAACTTCTAAAGCACTTTGGGAGTCTATCAAGAGACAATTTGGTCATCAAGGAAACTTGATGAGAATATACGAGTTGAAGCAGTTCATCAACAATATCAGCCTTAGTGGAGGTGATCCGATAGAATATAACACCAAAATTAAGGAGGCATGGGATGAACTTCAATCATTAAGGCCGAATACTACCAACATTGAAGAGGTGGAAAAAAGGGCCAATGAAGATCTTGTGATATCGTATTTGATGGGTTTGGGTTCGGACTACGAAGATCTTCGGAATCACATTCTTAGAATTGAACCTTTGCCTTATTATGACGATGTTGCAAACAAGGTTAATAAAGAGTACTTGCAAAGAAAGATTTTGAATGGGAATTCAAGCAAGGCTGAGAGAGGTAGTTTGGTGGACAGCAAGGAAGAAGGCAGGATGGTCCAAGGAGCAAAAGTTAAGGCTAAGTGTGATAAATGTGGACGGATGCACAACCTTAAAGACAAATGCTGGAAGTGTGGGCACTGCAAGATGCTTGGTCATACTAAAGAAAAATGTTGGGTTCTTAATCCACATTTGAGGCCAGTTAACTTCAAGGAAAAGGCGCCACCACAAGGTGCTCAAAATGCAATCGAAAAAGGGAACTCAAAACTCCTTGAGGATTTGGCCAAACTACTTCGGAACCATCTTCCAAGCTCCTCTCAAGGTATGATTTCCAACTCACATTTTAAGTTTGACCCTTGGGTTATTGATTCAGGTGCTACTAATCATATGTTTAGAAATAAAAACATGGCATCTAGAATAGAAACCCTAGGAAACATTAGAAATGTGACAATAGCCAATGGTAGTGAAATACCCATTAAGGGATTAGGAGATATTAAAGTTTTATCCAAGAGAACAAGTGGCCTTTATATGCCAAATTTTTCATCAAATTTGCTGTCCGTTAGTAGAATAACAAAAGACTTAAATTGTCGTGTTACCTTTGAACCCAATAAGGTGATATTTTAGGACATGTCAACCGGGAAGAAGATTGGTGAGGGAACCTTACATGACGGCCTATATTTTTTGGATAGTACCAATCAAGCCCTTAGAGTTGAGGAAGACAGTGGACTTCAGAAACTTTGGCATGCAAGACTAGGCCATCCTCCTAGTAACATTCTGTGTAAAATGATTCCGAAAATGAAGTTTAGTGATTTTAAACAATGTAGGGCTTGTAATCTTGGAAAACAGACTAAACTTCCTTTTGTACATTCGGAAACTTGTTATAATGAAATATTTGATCTTGTTCACTCTGATCTATGGACTTCTCCTTTAGAATCTCACAATGGCTTTAGATATTTTGTCACATTCATTGATCACAAGTCGAGATACACTTGGATATACTTGATTAAAAACAAATCAGAGACCTTATCATGTTTTAAAGAGTATGTTTCCTTAATTGAAAATCAACTTGGTAAAAGGATTAAGATTCTTAGGAGCGACAATGGGGGAGAATATACTAGTCACGCCTTTGAGAATTACTTGAGCACTTTAGGGATAGTTCATCAAACGACTTGCCCCTACACACCTGAACAAAATGGTGTGGCCGAGCGGAAAAATCGGCACATTTTAGATGTAGGAAGGTCACTAATGTTTCATCACAATGTCCCTAAAAGATATTGGAATGAAGCCATTCTCACTGCCATACATTTGATAAATCGTATGCCTTCGAAGTTGTTGAATGGAAAATCTCCTTTTGAATTGTTGCATAATAGGCAACCAAACTTATCTTATCTAAAGGTATTTGGCTGTACTTGTTATGTTCACATCCCTAATCATGCTAGAGATAAATTGAGTCATAGGAGTGTAAAGTGCATATTTTTAGGGTATTGCATTGATAAAAAGGGTTATAAATGTTTAGATCCTTCTACGAATGAGAAATTCTTGTCAAGAAATGTTACTTTTCTGGAAAGTGATCCTTACTTTGATAAAGTGAGAAATGAAGGAGAAATGAAAGGGGATCCTCTTCCCCTATCTATTGTAGGTAATCGGTTGAGTTTGTTAAGGAATAACGATCAAATCAATAATGGAGTTAGTTTGAATGAAAGCGAAAAAGAGGATTTTATCTATGAAGATTCAACACAACAGAATGGTGATATTCATGAACCATTGGAATCAAATGAAGAACAAAACATAGTTAGCGAAAGTCAAAGTGAGGAAACACCTTGTGATGAGAACCCTAATGATCAATTAGTTTTAGAGCATGAAATCCCATTTAGTTCCTCACCGGGTGGGTCAAAATGAGAGAGAGTCCGATTCTTCATCACATGATCAAAATTTTCCTCTTAGAAGATCTCAAAGAATTAGGAAGCCTCCATCCGAATGGCAGAAAAATAGGGTATTCTTTTATGGGAACAAAGTCACAGCACATCCTATACAAAATTATTATACCTTAGATAATGTTAAAGAGAGTTATAGAGTGTTTTTAAGCAAATTGGATAGTTTGAAAGAGCCATCTTGCTACAACGAGGCCAAGGACATTCCTATTTGGAGAAATGCCATGGATGAGGAGTTGGAAGCTTTAGTTAAGAATAAGACATGGGAAATTGTTACTCTTCCCCAAGGTAAGAAAACAGTTGGGTGTAAATGGGTGTACAAAACCAAGCTGAAGAGTGATGGTTCCATTGAGAAACATAAAGCTAGATTGGTTGCTAAAGGATTCACTCAAACCTATGGTTTAGATTACACGGAGACATTTGCCCCAGTAGCCAAAATGAACACCATTAGAGTTATTTTGTCCTTAGCCACTAATTATGAATGGGAAATGTATCAAATGGATGTTCGAAATGCTTTTCTCCAGGGGGAATTAGAAGAAGAGGTTTACATGGATATCCCACAAGGATACAACATTAAAGTACCAAAACCGCATGTATGTAAGCTTAGAAAAGCCATTTATGGCTTAAAACAATCTCCTAGGGCCTGGTACTCTAAGTTGTTAGGTGCTTTAACTTCTCAACACTTTAAGGTTAGTAGTGCTGATCACTCTTTATTCATAAAACACTCCAATAATGGTATTACTGTTGTGATAATATATGTGGACGATATCATTATAACAGGGAGTGATACTTTGGGAATAAACAGCACTAAAAGTTATTTAAAGTCTACTTTTGATATTAAAGACCTTGGACACTTACGGTATTTTCTAGGTATAGAGATAGCCCATTCTAATAAAGGGCTATTTCTATCCCAAAGAAAATACACACTTGATCTTTTGAAAGAGACAGGTAAGCTTGGAGGGAAGATAGCATCAACTCCAATTGAAGTACAAGCCAAAAAGAAGGAGGGCAAACCAATTGAAGACATCAAGCAATATCAAAGAATTGTGGGTAAGTTAATCTATTTAACTATTACAAGACCTGATATTTCTTTTGCTGTGAATCAGGTAAGCCAATTCATGACTTGTCCAATGACCAATCACATGGAAATGGTGGACCGAATACTCAAATATCTTAAGGGAACTCTAGGACAAGGAATACTCATGAAGAAACATGGACATCACCAAATTTTTGCCTACACGGATGCTGATTGGGCAGGAAACATTGAAGATCGCAAATCTACAACTGGATATTGCACTTTTGTTGGTGGAAATTTAGTGACTTGGAAGAGCAAAAAGCAAACCGTGGTGGCCAAATCAAGTGCCGAAGCTGAATATAGAGCAATGGCTTCAACCACTAGTGAATTGATATGGTTGAAGGCATTGGTTGAAGATTTGGGTTTTAACGTCGAGGCACCTATGAAGCTACATTGTGATAACAAATCGGCGATACATATTGCAAACAATCCAGTGTTTCATGAGAGGACCAAGCACATAGAGGTAGATTGTCACTTTATAAGAGAAAAGTATTTGAACAAGACAATCTCAATGCCTTATGTCAAGAGTGAAGATCAATTGGCGGACATATTCACCAAACCTCCGAGTATTCAACAACTTCAAAAGTTTGTATGCAAGTTGAACTTGATCAATTTGTTCAAGCCCAACTTGAGGGGGAGTGTTGAAAATGAAGAGATTGAGGGTGAAGATAAAAGGCCCAAATAACTCTTTGATTGGCCTATGGACACCCATATCAAGCCCAAAGCCCATATCAAGCTAACCACTAAAGGACGAAATAACGGCTAGTAAGCTTACCACTAGATGGACGAAATAACGGCTAGTTCTTGAAATTGAAAGCTATGTTGTTATGTGTTGTACCTAGCTGTTAGAAAAGTAAAATCAACTTGTACCTAGCCGTTAGGATGTTGTATATATATACCCAAGATGTGTAAAGTGAAAAACAAGCTTCTTTATTCTTTCATCAATACTTTCTTTCACACTTCTTTGTTTCTTCAATATTTTTCACATTGATGAAAGAATAAAGAAGCTTGTTTTTTTTTCACTTTATCAATATTTACACATATAAGGTATTTATATACAACATCCTAACGGCTAGGTACAAGCTTATTTTACTTTTCTAACAGCTAGGTACAACACACAATAGCATATTTTTCAATTTCAAGAACTAGCCGTTATTTCGTCCATTAGTGATTAGCTTACTAGCCGTTATTTCGTCCTTTAGTGGTTAGCTTGATATGGGCTTTGGGCTTGATATGAGTGTCCATAGGCCAATCAAAGTGTTATTTGGGCCTTTTATCTTCACCCTCAATCCCTTCATTTTCAACACTTCATAGGCTTGATTATTTAAACTTAGAAACAGGAGGATATCATAGGAAGAGGTCTGTAGATAATATAAATTTAGTTTGTTTTTCTAAATGAAAATTATAAACATAAATTTCACTCTGAAAATCTACAACTAAATACTATTTCTGATGTTTGTTATCATATTTTACACAACCAAATAGCTATTAGTCAATCACAGATATAATTTTTAAGTCTTATTTAAATATATTACAAAAACAAAGAATAAAAATAGATAGTTTAATAGAAAATATTAAATATTACAAAATAATTTAGAATTAAAAATACTAGTAAATTAAATAAAAACCAAGAAGATATAATAGAAAAATTAGAAAATTAGAATTAAATATAGAAAATGAATTAAAGAAGAAAATAAAAACATTAACAGGATGAGTTTAGAAACAAAGATCCTTTTTATTTCAATAGTTAGAAGTTACGAAAATGAAATAGCAAATCCAGCAATAGGATTTAGTAATGATTCAAATAGTTTAGGATCTATAGCAGGAATACCATATAAAACTATAATTAGACAAAATAATACAATAATTTCTTTATTATTAGGAATTAATAAAAAATTATTAGCTTAGAATATAGTTTAGAAAGTTACCTAATCAAGATCCTTATTTGTAAAAACATATAGAAAATATTAATAATCAATTAGGATTTATCTATAGGAAATAAACCAGTAGTAGGAAAATCAACAGGTAAAATGTTAGTTTGGAAAAAGTGGGAGTAAATATGTCTCTTAGAAGAAGTAATACTACTACTAGTATAGATAGACAAGGTAATATAACTAGAGATGAAGGAAGACGTAGAAATAGTACTAGTACAGAAAGACCATATACTTATTAGACAGAATATTAAGAAGACAGGATAGAGAAGGGAAATAATAATGTAAGATTAGAAGAAATTATAGATTTAGAAAGAAATTTAGATTTATATAATCAAAATCAATTAAGATTATTAAATCCCTAGAATTTGTATAATGTAGGAGTAATGGAATTTAAGCTTCATTAATAAAAGTATCAGTAGAACAACAATTAAGTGTAGTAGATGGACAAACAAAGACTATAGATATAGTAAATAAAGAACAATTAGAAAATTAAAATCAGAAGGTAAAAAATTAGTACATTCAGGGATTAATAGTAATAGGAGTAAAAGGATTAACAAGAATAGGAGTAGGAACTAAAGTATTAATAGTATTATTAGATACTAGCTGGATAAAAAACATGTCTAAAGCAGTATTAGGAACAATAGAAGTAGATATGAATAGTAATACGGGATTATTTTATTATTCTCCTAATATATTAAAATCAATAAATGATCTAGAAAAATTATAGCACCAATCTTCATATTCTTCACTTGATGTGTCTGTGGGCTTTGTGATTCTTCCATTCACGAAACCCAATGCTCGTTTTCCACATAATGCTCTTTCAGCGGGATTGATCCAAATTGAGTAATTTTTTTCCATTCAAGGGAAATGTGGTAAGTTTCAAGGTGGTGTTACCATCATTATCAACTCCCTTGAAGGAACATCTGCTCTTGGTGTTGCATGACGAGCCCTCCCTTTCCATTCTTTAATTTGGCTATGAAGGGGAATGTCTTGATACACCAAGAACCAAAAAAGCAACAAAAGGTAAAAGCAAGATTCAAGATGAAACCTGCTCTGATACCATGTGAAAAAAGATTGATGAAGAGAAGAAGTGTGAAAGAAAATACTGAGGAAAGAATAAAGAAGCTTGTTTTTTTCCACTCTTTGATTGAGGGTTATGATAAAAGGCCCAAATAACTCTTTGATTGGCCTATGGACACCCATATCAAGCTAACCACTAAAGGACGAAATAACGGCTAGTAAGCTAATCACTAACGGACGAAATAACGGCTAGTTCTTGAAATTGAAAGATATGTTGTTGTGTGTTGTACCTAGCTATTAGAAAAGTAAAATCAGCTTGTACCTAGCTGTTAGGATGTTGTATATAAATACCCTAGATGTGTAAATATTGAAGAAGGGGAAAAACAAGCTTCTTTATTCTTTCATCAATACTTTCTTTCACACTCTTTGTTTCTTCAATATTTTTCATAGACAGCATTTCGGACTCATAGTGGACACTACGAGTACCTGGTCATGCCGTATGGACTATGCAACGCACCCTCCACCTTTCAAGCGGCCATGAATGACATTTTCAAACCTTACTTACGCAGGTTTGTTTTAGTTTTCTTCGATGACATTTTGGTCTATTCTAGGAACCATAATGATCACATAGAACACTTAGCAAAAGTGCTGAAGTGTTAAGAAGAAATCGTTTTGTCATCAAGCCATCCAAGTGCACATTCATGCAAGAGGAGCTTGAATACCTCGGTCACATCATATCCGAAGGAGTGAAGGCAGACCAACGAAAAATAGGAGCCATGTAAACATGGCCAACTCCTAAGAATGTCATAGAACTTAGAGGATTTCTAGGTTTGACAGGCTACTATCGCCGATTTGTTCGCAAATACGGTACCATAGCAAAACCACTAACGGATTTGCTAAAGAAAGACGGATTCCTATGGACAGAGAAGAGTGAAGACGCATTCAAGTTGTTGAAGCAAGCTATGTGTGAAACCTAGTGTTAGCACTGCCTGATTCAACCAAACTTTCGAGCTTCACACTGACGCATGTCAAGAAGGAATAGGTGCTGTCCTGAGTCAGGCTGAAAGACCTATTGCATACATGAACAGAGTCTTAGGGCCCATGAAAAAGGAATGGTCAGTATACGCCAAGGAGATGTTAGCCATCATCCATGCAGTCAAGGTATGGCGACTTTACCTTCTTGGAGGAAATTCCTAATCATTACGGATCAACAATCATTGAGAAGCTTATGAGCAGAGTCTTAGGGCCCACAAACCAGTCTGCGTGATGCCCGGGCGCCCGCCTGGGCCACGCATTGTCCGCCGGCACGACCTGGCTGGGCGCGCCCACGCCAAGGCAGCTCCCGCCCCACGGACTCGCCCATGCTGCGAGATGGTCGCGCCTAGGCCCCCGACGCCCACACCCCCCACCCGCATGATGCCCCCCTCGCACAAGCCCAGGCCAGGCGATGCCCCCTCGCCCACGCCCAAGCCGCGCTGTGCCTGCGCATGACCGTCTGCCCGCAGGACCTGTGTTGAGGACTTAGGAGGCAAAGGGAGCATGAGAGAATGCACGCAATGCGCCAGGAAGCAACCAACCAGCAAGTGCTCACAAGCAGCATGCACGCAGCAAGCAATGAAGCACGGCCAGGTTCTGACTCAGTCCTAATCAATGGCGGAAATGAAAGCCAAGGAGAATTCCAGCAGCAGCAGGAAACGCATGGTGAATTCTAGTAGCAATAGGATAGTCGTGACGAGAATAATTCTAAGGGCAGAAGGATACTTATTGAGAGTCCTAGTCCTAGAAGGATAAGTCAAGAGGAAGTCCAGCTGCTGTAGAAAACAAGATAAAGTAGGAATTCTAGTCTAAGTAGGAATTCAAGAGAGACCAAGAATCCTAGTAGGATTAGGACACAAAGGATAAGGTCTATCTTGATAATGTTTTATTTGACTTAGAAAAGCTTGTTGACTTAGGAAAACATATCCTAAGTGGATAAGGAACCTAAGTACTAGTTAAATTAGGATAAGGCTGTCTTAGGACTATAAATACAGCCCATTATTTGTGAGGAGCTCATAAGCTACGAATTTTGTTATTTTCTCATTCATTAATCAAGAATCAAGGTAAGCATTCTTGCTCCCATTCTTGTTTATATTTCGGTTATCTTTTAAGAGTTGTCTTGAGATAACTTGGGCTTAAGTTAAGGTTAAGAGTTGTCTTCCTTGCTTAAGAGCTAAGGTTGAAGTTAAGAGTTGTCTTCTTCAACCAAGGCAAGTTGTGATAGGTTTAAGAGTTGTCTTGCCTTCAACATATCTTTATATATATGTTAGTTAACCCGAAGGATAGCTTAGGAGATATAAAATAAGAAAAGAACTCAAGAATCAAACGGGACAGCAAGTTAGGAAGGATTCCAGTAGGCGTGTTGACCCCTAAGGTGTAAAAAAGTTGGGAAAAAAAATCGGGACCCCAACAAATTAGTGATCTCGTTGAGAGATCAGCACAACCACCAGTGGAGAGGAAGCACAAACACCTCTACAAATTAGTGCTCTAGTTGAGACAGCAGCATAGACATCAGTCAATTGCAAGGCATCAAGGTTACCATGTCATCTCGGCAGCATTCACCCACACCACAGGAACAAACTGGAGAAGATTTCTCAGCCACCAACCGCAGAAGAATCCTTGCCTTGGAGAGAAACCAGAATGCGATCAATGACCAGGTAGGTGATATCAAACATCAACTATCATCTATCATTTCATTCTCTTGAACAATTGAAAAGAGACACACCCCGAATGGCTGGAAAACAAGTCCAAACCGAGTCAGGCAGAAACAGCCACCTACTACAAACGTCTAGGAGGCTTCAATCTAAAATCACACGGCACCAAGTGCATGAGGAAGATTCTGACCAGGAGCAGTTTCCCTCTCAAGAAAGGGGGAAAAGGCGCACAAGTTTGGGAAGCAGGAGGGAGACTTCACCAAACGAACACCTGCCCCATGATCACTACAATGATTATAGTGACAATGAGGAGGTGCTGGACAGAAGGCCTACATCATGGCAACCAAGAAGGGTACAAAATCACCCTGAGGCAGAATCATGGCACACCACAAGGAGGGAAGATTGGCACTACAACAGCCCAAGCCATTACACACGGCCTAAGGTAAAAATTGAGTTCCCTACCTTTGAGAAGGGAGATCCAACTGAATGGATCTCCAAGGCTGAATTTTACTTTGAAAAACAAGGTATTGAAAGAGGTGAAAGGGTTGAGTTTGCATCCTATCACCTATGTGGGAGAGCCAACCAATGGTGGCGTTGGCTTAAGGCCACCTATGGCCAAGAAGGTGTTAAAGATGAAGAGATTGAGGGTGAAGATGAAAAGCCCAAATAACTCTTGGATTGATCTATGGATACCCATATCAAGCCCAAAGCCCAATTCAAGCTAACTACTAAAGGACGAAATAACGGCTAGTTTTTTAAATTGAAAGATATGCTGTTATGTGTTGTACCTAGCTATTAGAAAAGCAAAGTAAGCTTGTACTTAGTTGTTAGATGTTGTATATATAAACTCAAGATGTGTAAATATTTTGAGATAGAATAAAAAGCTATTCATTTTTCTCTCTATTTGCATTTTTACTTGGTTTATGTTGAATCTTTGAAATTGTGAGCTAAACACATTCAGATTCTATTTATCAACATGGTTGTTGAAAATGAAGGGATTGAGGGTGAAGATAAAAAGGCCCAAATAACTCTTTGATTGGCCTATGGACACCCATATCAAGCCCAAAGCCCATTCAAGCTAACCACTAAAGGACGAAATAATGGCTAGTAAGCTAATCACTAATGGACGAAATAACGGCTAGTTCTTGAAATTGAAAGATATGCTATTGTGTGTTGTACCTAGCTGTTAGAAAAGTAAAATAAGCTTGTACCTAGCCGTTAGGATGTTGTATATAAATACCCTAGATGTGTAAATATTGAAGAGTGAAAAAACAAGCTTCTTTATTCTTTCATCAATACTTTCTTTCACACTTCTTTGTTTCTTCAATATTTTTCACATGGTATCAGAGCAGGTTTCATCTTGAATCTAGCTTTTACCTTTTGTTGCTTTGTTGGTTCTTGGTGTATCAAGACATTCCCCTTCATAGCCAAATTAAAGAATGGAAAGGGAGGGCTCGTCATACAACACCAAGAGCAGAAGTTCCTTCAAGGGAGTTGATAATGATGGTAACACCACCTTGAAACTTACCACATTTCCCTTGAATGGAAAAAATTACTCAATTTGGATCAATCCCTGCTGAAAGAGCATTATGTGGAAAACGAGCATTGGGTTTCGTGAATGGAAGAATCACAAAGCCCACAGACACATCAAGTGAAGAATATGAAGATTGGTGCTATAACGACAACTTGGTGTACACATGGATTTTAAATTCCATGGAACCATCCTTGGTAGGTGCATTCTCAAAGGCCGAAACTTCTAAAGCACTTTGGGAGTCTATCAAGAGACAATTTGGTCATCAAGGAAACTTGATGAGAATATACGAGTTGAAGCAGTTCATCAACAATATCAGCCTTAGTGGAGGTGATCCGATAGAATATAACACCAAAATTAAGGAGGCATGGGATGAACTTCAATCATTAAGGCCGAATACTACCAACATTGAAGAGGTGGAAAAAAGGGCCAATGAAGATCTTGTGATATCGTATTTGATGGGTTTGGGTTCGGACTACGAAGATCTTCGGAATCACATTCTTAGAATTGAACCTTTGCCTTATTGTGACGATGTTGCAAACAAGGTTAATGTTAAAGTTGATGAGAGAATGAGAGAACTTTCGCCAAAGAGAGAAAGATGAAAAAGATGAGTGAATTGTTTTCTACTTCTTATTCAATTGTCTAAACATTTACACATCTTGTGTTTATATACACACTATCCTAACGGCTAGGTACAAACTCACTTTACTTTTCTAACAGCTGGGTACAACATGTGAAAAATATTGAAGAAACAAAGAAGTGTGAAAGAAAGTATTGATGAAAGAATAAAGAAGCTTGTATTTCACTTTACACATCTTGGGTATATATATACAACATCCTAACGGCTAGGTACAAGTTGATTTTACTTTTCTAACAGCTAGGTACAACACATAACAGCATAGCTTTCAATTTCAAGAACTAGCCGTTATTTCGTCCATTAGTGATTAGCTTACTAGCCGTTATTTTGTCCTTTAGCGGTTAGCTTGATATGGGCTTTGGGCTTGATATGGGTGTACATAGGCCAATCAAAGAGTTATTTGGGCCTTTTATCTTCACCCTCAATCCCTTCATTTTCAACACAACATACAAAAGCTAGCCGTTATTTTGTCCTTTAGTGGTTTAGTATGACATGGGCTTTGGGCTTGATGTGGGTACTCATAGATCAGCCAAAGAGTTATTTGGGCTTTTCATCTTCACCCTCAATCTTTTCATCTCCAATGCAACACAATCATGATGCTGGTATGAATCTGGAGATTGATCAATCGGCTCACTTGGCTTTATTTAACACTCCCCCTCAAGTTGGGCTTGAAGATGTTTTTCAAATTCAACTTGCTTATTGCGATCCCGATATGTTTTTTAGTAGGAGCCTTTGTGAACAAGTCTCCTAGTTGATCTTCGCTTGGAACATAAGGGGTGCAGATGGTCTGATTCTGAACTTTCTCCCTAATAAAGTGGCAGTCCATCTCAATGTGCTTTGTTCTCTCATGGAATACTGGATTTGAAGCTATGTAGATTGCTGCTTTGTTGTCGCAAAATAGTTTCATTGGTGCTTCAGTTTTGAACCCCAAATCTTGAACTAAAGCCTTCAACCAAATCAGCTCACATGTTGCACTTGCCATTGCTCGATACTCAGCCTCTGCACTTGACCTTGCTACCACACTTTGTTTCTTACTCTTCCAGGTTACTATGTTTCCCTCCAACAAATGTGCAATATTCGGTAGTTGACTTTCGGTCTTCAACATTTCCGGCCCAATCTGCATCACTATATGCTAGGATCTCATGGTGACCATTCTTTTGCATGTGTAAACCTTGGCCTGGTGTGCCTTTTAGGTAGTAGAGGATTCGATTTACCATGTTCATGTGGTTGGTCATTGGTTGCTGCATGAATTGACTAACCTAATTCACAGCAAAGCTAATGTCAGGTCTAGTAATGGTTAAATATATTAACTTACCGACAATTCGTTGATATTGCTTGACATTCTGAATTGGCTTGGGCTGCTTCTCTTTGTCTTCTTCTTTATCCTTTTGCTTGTAGGTATTTTCAATTGGAGTTGGAGCTATCCTTGCACCTAGTTTACCTGTTTCACCAAGTAGATCAAGTGTATATTTTCTTTGGCATAGAAATAGTCCCTTTTTAGAGTGGGCAATTTCTATTCCTAAAAAATATCATAAGTATCCCAAGTGTTTAATGTCAAAAACAGATTTAAGATATGATTTAATGCAACTAATGCCTATTTCGTCATTACCAGTAATGATTATGTCATCGACATAAATGAGAATCACCGTTATTCCATCTTTGGAATGTTTGGTGAATAGTGAGAAATCAGCCTCACTTTTAATGAAGGCTTGACAACTGAGAGCATTGTGCAATTTAGAGTACCAAGCCCTAGGGGATTGTTTAAGGCCATAGATAGCCTTTCTAAGCTTACATACATGTGATTTAGGAATGTTAGTCCCATAACCTTCAGGTATTCTCATGTATACTTCCTCTTCTAATTCGCCTTGTAAGAAGGCATTTCTTACATCCATTTGGTACAATGGCCAATCATAATTAACAGCTAAGGACATAAGAACTCTAATGGAATTCATTTTAGCTACGGGGGCAAAAAGTCTCGGTGTAATCAATACCATAAGTTTGAGTGAAGCCTTTGGCCACTAACCTAGCCTTATATTTTTCAACAGTTCCATCACTCTTAAGCTTGGTCTTATATACCCATTTGCAGCCAACGACCTTCTTCCCTTTAGGCAGTGGAACAATATCCCAAGTTTGATTGCGAATTAGAGCCTTAAGCTCTTCATTCATTGCACTTCTCCAAATTGGGCTAATTTGGGCCTCTTGGTAATTGGAAGGCTCTTGAATATCATCAATGGCATTTAGAAAAGCTTTATACTGATCTTTAATGTGATCATGAGTATAGTAGCTTTGAATAGGGTGATTGGTTACATGGTTTCCATGATGAAACACTCTAGTTTTCATCCATTCAGAGGCAGGTCTTTTGATCTGAGTAGATCTTCTGAGTGTGGGTAGTTCCTGTGTAGCATGAGCATCACTATCCATAAATTGATTTGGTATGTCATGGCTACTAATTTGGTCATCTCCAAGATGATCTGGATCAATCTGATTGTGGGATGAATCATCTTGGGCAAAAGTAGGTTCATTCTCATCATTTGTTTGTCTAAGAGGGTAAGGATCATTCTCATTTTGAGATGATTCCTCTTGAAATTCTAGCTGATTATGCATATTCTTCCTAAGTTCAAGAATGGGTCCCTTTGTGTGAATAGTGTCAATAACAGGACCTGGGTTGGAATTACCCACATCCTCCCCCTTATCATTGGTTTTGAGTTCATGTTTTTCGAAGTAGGGTTCATGCTCTAAAAATGTTACATTTCTAGATACAAACAACCTATTTGTTTTAGGGTCAAAGCATCTATAACCCTTTTGGGTTGTGGCATAACCTAGGAATATGCATTTTTGACTTTTATAGCTAAGTTTGTCCCTATTGCTACAAGGAATATGAACATAACATATACATCCAAAAATTTTAAGATATGAAAGATTTGGCTTATGATTAAACATTACCTCATTCGGAGTCTTGCCTTTTAGAACCTTTGTTGGTGTTCTATTTATCAAATGAACAGCTGTGAGGATGGCATTGCTCCAGAAATGCTTAGGAACATTATGGTAGAACATCATTGATCTTCCAACTTCCAAGATATGTCTATTCTTCCTCTTTGCCACTCCATTTTGTTCTGGAGTGTATGGGCATGTAGTTTGATGTACAATCCCTTCACTTACCAAGTATTCCTTAAAGGAATTATTGACATATTCTCCACCATTATCAGTTCTAAGCATTTTAATTTTTCTGCCACATTGGTTAGTGACAAAAAGCATAAAGCGTTTAAAGCATGGTAATGTGTCTGATTTGCATTTTAAAAGGTATATCCACGTATATCTAGATTTGTGATCAATAAATGTAACGAAGTATCTATAGTTATCATGAGATGTCACAGGAGCAGTCCATAAATCAGAATGAATTAAATCAAAAACATCATCGCATTCATGTTCTGACAGTACAAAAGGAGGTCTAGTTTGTTTTCCTAAAATACATGCTTCACACTTAGAAATGTAACAATCTTTTAAATCAGGAACTAGACTATTCAAAATGTGATTAGAAGGATGTCCCAGCCGTGCATGCCATAGCTCATGTGAATTAATTTGTTTAGTGACCCTAAAAGCTTGTTTTGCGTCATTTAGCATGTAGAGGCCATTTTCAGCGAAACCTTCACCAATCTTCTTCCTGGTTATAATATCCTGAAAAATCACTTTATTATGACTAAATATAGCAATACAATTTAAGTCTTTAGTGAGTTTACTAACCGATAATAGATTAGAATCAAAATTAGGAATATAGAACCCTTTAGTATGTTTTGACAATAAATCTAAATCTCGCTGAATACTTAATGGGAACATGCTTTCCATTAGCAACTTTGACACTTTGTATTTTCCTTAAAGGATATAGTTTAGATGCTTTATTTATGTTTCTAAACATATGATCACTAGCACCTGAGTCTATAATCCATGGTTCATGATCATTGCGAGAGTAAAAGTGAGAGTTAAGAAGAGTACCGTCCTCCCATTTGCCTTTATGAGCATGGTGTTGGGTTCCAAGTGCTTCCATATTGATTTGGAGTTGGTTCCGTATCACCTTGGCAATATCATCGAGGCTAAAGGAGTGAACACTTGAAGTCTCGGTGATAGGAGCTGAATGGGCACTTGGAACACCGTGGATACTTTGATTTGAGACTTTACCCTTCTTGAACCGTGAAGGCATGAGTTCTGGGTGAAGATACCAGCATCGATCTTTAGAGTGACCATTCTTGTGACAATGGTCACACTTAGCTCGATTTGGGTTGTTGCTGTTTCCCTTTGACTTGGTCACTAAGGCTTCAGTTTTAAGCTTCTCTTGAGCCGAAAAAGCATTTGTCTCCACCTTGTGGTCATGGCCATTTACGTCCAGGACACGATGGGCTGTTTCTTCCTTGTTGATCATGTAACAAACCTCTTCAAAGGGAGGCATTTCATTGCTTCTCAGTATTTGATTCCGAATGTCATTAAACTTGGAGTTTAAGCTAGCAAGATAAGTAAATACCTTATCCTCATTAGCACGTGCAAGAATAATGGCAATGTCATTAGTTTCTGGCCTATAGGAGTGAAGCTCATCCCATGCCTCTACGAATTTTCCGAGGTGTTCAACTGAGCTCATCTCACCTTGATTAAGCTTATTCAAGAAAGATTTAAGCTCATACACTCTCATGAGATTCTTTTGTTGACCATAGATTCTCTTGATAGAATCCCACAACTCTTTCGAAGTCTCGGCATTGGAGAAGATACCAATCAAGCTTGGTTCTATTGAGTTAAGGATCCAAGTTAGAACCATTTTGTCTACTTGGAACCATTCTTCAAATCCATCATCATCCAACAGTCTCTTAACCCTTCCTGTGACAAACCCGTATCTACCTTTACCACACAAAGCATTTGTTGCAGCCTTGACCCATATGGGGTAGTTGTGGTTGTTTAGTAGAATTGTGGTGAGTTTAAGGGAGGTGTTAGCATCTACTTCCATTATCATGGAATTGGTTCTAGTAGAGGTGTTGATGGTGGTTTGAGAAGGTGCTTCACTGGATTTGTTGGTGCCTAAAGAGGGTCCCTCATTTGCCATTTAGATTTGGGCAAAGAATGAGAGATATTTTTTTTTCTTTGAAGCACCAATGTAAAAGAATAAAGAACAAGAAGAATGATAGGAGCTTACTGCTCTGATACCATGTTAAATTTGATGAGAGAATGAGAGAACTTTCGCCAAAGAGAGAAAGATGAAAAAGATGAGTGAATTGTTTTCTACTTCTTATTCAATTGTCTAAACATTTACACATCTTGTGTTTATATACACACTATCCTAACGGCTAGGTACAAACTCACTTTACTTTTCTAACAGCTAGGTACAACATACAAAAGCACATCTTTTAACTTTAAAAACTAGCCGCTATTTTGTCCTTTAGTGGTTTAGTATGACATGGGCTTTAGGCTTGATGTGGGTACTCATATATCAGCCAAAGAGTTATTTGGCTTTTCATCTTCAATGCAACACAATCATGATGCTGGTATTGTTGATAAATAGAATTTGAATGTGTTTAGCTCACACTTTCAAAGATTCAACATAAACAAATAAAAAATGCAAGTAGAGAGAAAATGGATGAAGAGAGAAAATTGAAGAGCTTTTGTATTCTATCTCCAAATATTTACACAGCTTGGGTTTTTATATACAACATCCTAACGGCTAGGTACAAGCTTACTTTACTTTTCTAACAGCTAGGTACAACACATAATAGCATATCTTTCAATTTAAAAAACTAGCCGTTATTTCGTCCTTTAGTAGTTAGCTTGAATTGGGCTTTGGGCTTGATATGGGTATCCATAGATCAATCCAAGAGTTATTTGGGCTTTTCATCTTCACCCTCAATCTCTTCATCTTTAACACTCCCCCTCAAGTTGGACTTGTACAAATTGAAGAAGTTCAACTTGGAACTCACCTTAAGAAGTTGTTGATGAGTACATGGTTTGGTGAATATATCCGCAAGTTGATCTTCACTCTTCACATAAGGCATGTTGATCACTTTGCTCAAGTACTTTTCTCTTGTGAAGTGACAATCAACTTCGATGTGCTTGGTCCTCTCATGGAACACTGGATTAGATGCAATGTGTGTTGCTGCCTTGTTATCACAGTACATGTCTATAGGTGTTTCAACTGAAAATCCTAAGTCTTCCACTAATGATTTTATCCAAACCAATTCACTCGTAGTAGATGCCATAGCTCTATATTCAGCTTCTGCACTCGATCTTGCAACTACACTTTGCTTCTTGCTTTTCCAAGTCACCAAATTACCTCCCACGAATGTGCAATAACCAGTGGTTGATCTTCTGTCCTCGAAGTTACCAGCCCAATCCGCATCTGTGTAAGCACATATCTTGTGGTGGCCATTTCTTCTCATCAAGATTCCTTGCCCCGGTGCTTGTTTTATGTACCTTAAAATTCTATTCACCATTTCTATGTGTATTTTCTTTGGGCATGACATGTGTTGACTTACCTGTTGCACAGAAAAAACAATATCAGGTCGTGTAATAGTTAAATATATAAGCTTACCTACAAGTCTTTGATAAAGCTTGATGTCCTTGTATGGCTCCTCCTTGTCATGTTCGTTTTCATGCTTGTTATCCTCTTTCTTCCTTCTTAGTGCCTCCATAGGTGTCACAGCTGGCTTTGCTCCAAGTTTTCCTGTCTCACTTAACAAATCAAGAACATATTTTCTTTGGGATAGAAATAGCCCTTCATTGGAATAAGCGATTTCTATACCTAGAAAATATCGTAAGTTTCCCAAATCTTTAACATCAAATGCAGACTTCAAATATGTTTTAATGCTCTTAATGCCATTAATGTCACAACCGGTGATGATAATATCATCCACATAAATAAGAACAATGGTAGATCCCTCACTTGAGTGCTTAATAAATAAGGAATGATCAGCATCACTCACTTTAAAATTTTCAGAACACAATGCATTATGCAACTTATTATACCATGCTCTTGGTGATTGTTTTAATCCATATATGGCTTTCTTCAATTTGCAAACATGTGTATTTGGAACCATAACATCATATCCTTGAGGTAAACTCATGTAAACCTCTTCCTCTAACTCTCCTTGCAAGAAAGCATTCTTCACATCCATTTGATGTAAATCCCAATTATAATTAGCCGCTAAGGAGAGAAGCACCCTAATGGTGTTCATTTTTGCAACTGGTGCAAAAGTTTCTGTATAGTCTAAGCCATAGGTTTGAGTGAAGCCTTTGGCCACTAACCTAGCCTTATGTTTGTCCAAGGTTCCATCACTATTTAACTTAGTCTTATACACCCATTTGCATCCTACAACCTTCTTTCCCAAAGGTAAAGGTACTAATTCCCATGTATTATTTTTAACTAAAGCATCCAATTCCTCTTGCATGGCTTGTCTCCAAACTGATAATTCCCTAGCTTCCTTAAAGTTATTAGGATCCTTTAATGGTGTCTACTTTAGTTAAAAAGGCTCTAAAACTCTCTTTTACATTTCCTAAGGTGTAGTAGTGGTTAAGAGGGTGTGCGATTACTTTGTTACCATGGAAAAACACTCTTTTCTTCATCCAATCCGATGGAGATTGTCGAATTCTTTGAGATCTCCTAAGTGGGGGATTTTGGCCTTGCATAGGTGCAACATGCTCCCCCTCACTTCGTATACTAATGGATGGCCCATCTTGGTTACTAGAGGATAGTGATTCTAGTTGAACATTCAAGTGTTCATCACTATGTATTTCATTTTGCTCTCCCTCGTCTCTAAGTCTACTAGATGATAACGGTAAATCTTCACTTACATCACTAGGTGAATGTGCATCTAGACTTTCATTGCTGGTTTCACCCTCATTAGACTCTTGATCTTGTGATTCTATGTTATCACTACTCAAGTGTTGGTCATGGTTGCCTAGTACGTCACTAGATGGTGGTATATACTTGTCTATTATGGCTAAAGGAAGTGGATCATCAACTTCACCTTTTCCATTACCAATGCTATGAAAATATGAGTCATTTTCTACAAAAGTAACATTTCTAGAGATATACTTGCTCTTAGTTAAGGGATTATAGCACCTATAACCCTTAGTATCTACACAATAACCTAAAAAGATGCATTTAATGCTTCTTTCACTTAATTTATCTCTTGAATGACTTGGCATATGCACATAACATACACATCCGAAAATTCTAAGATAGGACAAGTTCGGTTGGGTACTATAAGCAATCTCAATTGGTGTCTTTCCTTTCAGTACCATAGATGGTGTTCGGTTAATAAGATGTGTCGCTGTGAGAATAGCTTCCCCCCAAAACTCTCTAGGTACATTGTGATAGAACATCATAGTTCTTGCCACCTCTAAAATATGCCTATTCTTACGTTCAGCCACTCCATTTTGTTCTGGAGTGTAAGGACAAGTAGTTTGGTGAACAATTCCTTTACTAACTAAAAACTCTTTAAACAAGTTGTTCACATACTCTCCTCCATTATCAGTTCTCAACACCTTAACTTTCTTATCAAATTGGTTTTCAATCAATATCACAAACTCTCTAAAACAACAAAAAACCTCAGATTTCCTTTTAATAAGATAAATCCATGTATACCTGGATTTATGATCTATAAAAGTTACAAAATATTTGAAGCCCTTATGAGATAGAGTGGGAGAAGTCCACAAATCAGAATGTACCAAAGCAAATAAATCATTATATTCATGATGAGATTGTACAAAAGGTATCTTAGTTTGTTTTCCTAAAATACAAGAACTACAATCTTTGATCTTATCAAATTTCAAGTTAGGAACTAATTTTTGCAAAATATGACTAGGAGGATGCCCTAATCTAGCATGCCAAAGTTCTTGGATTTTGCTGCTATCTACTTTAAAGGCTTTGCTTGAATCTTCCAAAACATACAACCCATTTTTCTCTCTTCCCTCACCAATCAATTGTCCGGTCTTGATGTCCTGAAATGTTACTTTATTAGGTTCAAATATAACATAACAATCTAAATCTTTAGTAATTCTACTTACGGACAACAAATTTGAAGAAAAACATGGCATATAAAGACCTTTAGTATGCTTAGACAAAATATTCAAGTGTCCTAAACCACTAATCGGTATATCTTTTCCATTAGCTATACTCACCCTTTTATCCTTTCCTATAGACTCAATTTTAGAAGCTAAATTTTTACTTCTAAACATGTGATTTGTAGCACCCGAGTCTATAACCCAAGGATCAATATTTAAAGATAAATTAGAGATCAAACCTTGAGAGGTGTTTGGCCTTTGACATTGAAGGAACTTTGCAAATTGCTCAATGAGGTTTGTGGACAAGTTTGCCTCTGATGTGTGGTTTAATTCTTCTGAAATTTTGGCTTTATTCTCCTTCTTCAAGTGAGGATGAAGCTCAAAACATTTATCCTTGTTATGCCCAAACTTTCCACAATGATCACAAAACCTACAATTTCTTTTGATGTGTCCTAGTCTTCCACATCTTTCACATTTGATGGCTTTTGCTTTCTTTCAACCCTTGTGTTACCATTGCTGCTTCTTTTGCCTCCGCAAATGCACCTTTCTCAATTTTAGGCTCATCTCTATCAAACGCTTCTCTAGCCATCAATTCCCTATCCACAATATTCACCACATCATCATATGGTGGCATCTCCTTATTCCTTAGAATTTGATTCCTAAGGTCCCCAAAACTAGGCCCCAATCCTGCCAAGAGGAAACAAACAAGATCTTCATTGGCCCTTTTCTCCAATTCTTCCTCATTGGTAGTAATCGGCCTCAAACACTCCAATTCATCCCATGCTTCCTTGATTTTGTTGGAGTAGGAAAGGAAATCACTTCCATTCATCTTGGCATTTGTAATGATTTCCCTCAACTCATAGACTTTTAAGAGATTACCTTGATTTCCGAACCTTCTAGCAAGTGCATTCCAAAGGTCTTTGGCAGTTTTGGCTTTGTTGAAGGCACCAACCAAGGATTGATCAATGGAGTTGATAATCCAAGTAATGACAAGATTATCAACATATCTCCATTCAGCATATTCTTTATCTCCCACCTTAGGTTGATTAATTTCTCCATCAACAAATCCCAGAACTCTCATGCCCAGTAAGGCCCTTGTTGCATTCGTCACCCATGTAGAGTAATTCCTTCCATTTAGAGGAAAGGTAGTAAGCTTAGTGGTGATTTTGTAGTCGGAATCAACATTGAAAAAATTCTCTCTCTTGGCAGAACTACTTCCCACTTGTGCTGCCATTTTAATTTCAGCAACCTGGCCTTGCACAATGGAGATTGATCACACAACCAAGAGAGAGTAAAAAATAAAGGAGAGATGATGAAATGAGCTCCCTAAATGCAACCTTGCTCTGATACCATGTTGATAAATAGAATTTGAATGTGTTTAGCTCACACTTTCAAAGATTCAACATAAACAAATAAAAAAATGCAAGTAGAGAGAAAATAGATGAAGAGAGAAAATTGAGAGAGCTTTTGTATTCTATCTCCAAATATTTACACAGCTTGGGTTTTTATATACAACATCCTAACAGCTAGGTACAAGCTTACTTTACTTTTCTAACAGCTAGGTACAACACATAATAGCATATCTTTCAATTTAAAAACTAGCCGTTATTTCGTCCTTTAGTAGTTAGCTTGAATTGGGCTTTGGGCTTGATATGGGTATCCATAGATCAATCCAAGAGTTATTGGGCTTTTCATCTTCACCCTCAATCTCTTCATCTTTAACAGGTATGAATCTGGAGATTGATCAATCGGCTCACTCGACTTTATTTCAACAGTTAATAAAGAGTACCTGCAAAGAAAGATTTTGAATGGGAATTCAAGCAAGCTGAGAGAGGTAGTTTGGTGGACAGCAAGGAAGAAGGCAGGATGGCAGAAAGCTAGTTCTTGAAATTAAAAGCTATGCTGTTATGTGTTGCACCTAGCTGTTAGAAAAGTAAAATCAACTTGTACCTAGCCGTTAGGATGTTGTATATATATACCCAAGATGTGTAAAGTGAAAAACAAGCTTCTTTATTCTTTCATCAATACTTTCTTTCACACTTCTTTGTTTCTTCAATATTTTTCACAGAAAGGAAAGACACTGATTGAGATTGATTGCATCTTTTTAGGTTATTGTGTAGATACTAAGGGTTATAGGTGCTATAATCCCTTAACTAAGAACAAGTATATTTCTAGAAATGTTACTTTCGTAGAAAATGACTCATATTTTCATAGCAATGGTAATGGAAAAGGTGAAGTTGATGATCCACTTCCTTTAGCCATAATACACAAGTATATACCACTATCTAGTGACGTACTAGGCAACCATGACCAACACTTGAGTAGTGATAACATAGAATCACAAGATCAAGAGTCTAATGAGGGTGAAACCAGCAATGAAAGTCTAGATGCACATTCACCTAGTGAAGTAAGTGAAGATTTACAGTTATCATCCAGTAGACTTAGAGACGAGGGAGAGCAAAATGAAATACATAGGAATGAACATTCGAATGTTCAAATAGAATCACTATCTAGTAACCAAGATGGGCCATCTATTAGTATACGAAGTGAGGGGGAGCATGTTGCACCTATGCAAGGCCCAAATCCCCCACTTAGGAGATCTCAAAGAATTCGACAATCTTCATCGGATTGGATGAAGAAAAGAGTGTTTTTCCACGGTAACAAAGTAATCGCACACCCTCTTGACCACTACTACACCTTAGGAAATGTAAAAGAGAGTTTTAGAGCCTTTTTAACTAAAGTAGACACCATTAAAGATCCTAATAACTTTAAGGAAGCTAGGGAATTATCAGTTTGGAGACAAGCCATGCAAGAGGAATTGGATGCTTTAGTTAAAAATAATACATGGGAATTAGTACCTTTACCTTTGGGAAAGAAGGTTGTAGGATGCAAATGGGTGTATAAGACTAAGTTAAATAGTGATGGAACCTTGGACAAACATAAGGCTAGGTTAGTGGCCAAAGGCTTCACTCAAACCTACGGCTTAGACTATACAGAAACTTTTGCACCAGTTGCAAAAATGAACACCATTAGGGTGCTTCTCTCCTTAGTGGCTAATTATAATTGGGATTTACATCAAATGGATGTAAAGAATGCTTTCTTGCAAGGAGAGTTAGAGGAAGAGGTTTACATGAGTTTACCTCAAGGATATGATGTTATGGTTCCAAATACACATGTTTGCAAATTGAAGAAAGCCATATATGGATTAAAGCAATCACCAAGAGCATGGTATAATAAGTTGCATAATGCATTGTGTTCTCAAAATTTTAAAGTGAGTGATGCTGATCATTCCTTATTTATTAAGCACTCAAGTGAGGGATCTACCATTGTTCTTATTTATGTGGATGATATTATCATCACCGGTTGTGACATTAATGGCATTAAGAGCATTAAAACATATTTGAAGTCTGCATTTGATGTTAAAGATTTGGGAAACTTACGATATTTTCTAGGTATAGAAATCGCTTATTCCAATGAAGGGCTATTTCTATCCCAAAGAAATATGTTCTTGATTTGTTAAGTGAGACAGGAAAACTTGGAGCAAAGCCAGCTGTGACACCTATGGAGGCACTAAGAAGGAAGAAAGAGGATAACAAGCATGAAAACGAACATGACAAGGAGGAGCCATACAAGGACATCAAGCTTTATCAAAGACTTGTAGGTAAGCTTATATATTTAACTATTACACGACCTGATATTGTTTTTTCTGTGCAACAGGTAAGTCAACACATGTCATGCCCAAAGAATATACACATGGAAATGGTGAATAGAATTTTAAGGTACATAAAACAAGCACCGGGGCAAGGAATCTTGATGAGAAGAAATGGCCACCACAAGATATGTGCTTACACAGATGCGGATTGGGCCGGTAACTTCGAGGACAGAAGATCAACCACTGGTTATTGCACATTCGTGGGAGGTAATTTGGTGACTTGGAAAAGCAAGAAGCAAAGTGTAGTTGCAAGATCGAGTGCAGAAGCTGAATATAGAGCTATGGCATCTACTACGAGTGAATTGGTTTGGATAAAATCATTAGTGGAAGACTTAGGATTTTCAGTTGAAACACCTATGGACATGTACTGTGATAACAAGGCAGCAACACACATTGCATCTAATCCAGTGTTCCATGAGAGGACCAAGCACATCGAAGTTGATTGTCACTTCACAAGAGAAAAGTACTTGAGCAAAGTGATCAACATGCCTTATGTGAAGAGTGAAGATCAACTTGCGGATATATTCACCAAACCATGTACTCATCAACAACTTCTTAAGGTGAGTTCCAAGTTGAACTTATTCAATTTGTACAAGTCCAACTTGAGGGGGAGTGTTAAAGATGAAGAGATTGAGGGTGAAGATGAAAAGCCCAAATAACTCTTGGATTGATCTATGGATACCCATATCAAGCCCAAAGCCCAATTCAAGCTAACTACTAAAGACAAAATAACGGCTAGTTTTTTAAATTGAAAGATATGTTGTTATGTGTTGTACCTAGCTGTTAGAAAAGTAAAGTAAGTTTGTACCTAGCCGTTAGGATGTTGTATATATAAACCCAAGATGTGTAAATATTTTGAGATAGAATAAAAAGCTATTCATTTTTCTCTCTTCATGCATTTTCTCTCTACTTGCATTTTTACTTGGTTTATGTTGAATCTTTGAAATTGTGAGCTAAACACATTCAGATTCTATTTATCAACAGAAGGGAGAAGGATAGGCTGGACAAGATTCACACAAGAGTTAGTGAACAGATTTGGCCCATCTAGCATGACAAATTATGAGGGAAAGCTTGCCAAGATAAGGCAAGAAGGATCTCTAGAAAGTTACCTTGAAGAATTCGAAAGGTTAGCCGAATTGGTAGGACATTGGCCAGATAGTGCACTAATTGGCACTTTTCTAGATGGCCTTGTTCCTTGGCTAAGCCGAGAAGTGAAGATGAGGGATCCAAACTCTCTCACTCAGTGCATTCGATTGGCAAGACTCATCAACGATGGGAGAAGCATCACCCGCAGCACAACATAGGTCATCAAACCCTCGGACAAACTAAGTAAAGCACCCTCATCAAGTAAGACAGCGGCCCTAAAAACAAGGGACCCTCTCAATGTTGAAATAAAGTCAAGTGAGCCGATTGATCAATCTCCAGATTCATACCAGCATTGTGATTGTGTTGCATTGGAGATGAAAAGATTGAGGGTGAAGATGAAAAGCCCAAATAACTCTTTGGCTGATCTATGAGTACCCACATCAAGCCCAAAGCCCATGTCATACTAAACCACTAAAGGACAAAATAACGGCTAGTTTTTTAAAGTTAAAAGATGTGCTTTTGTATGTTGTACCTAGCTGTTAGAAAAGTAAAGTGAGTTTGTACCTAGCTGTGTGAGTTTGTCCTAGCCGTTAGGATAGTGTGTATATAAACACAAGATGTGTAAATGTTTAGACAATTGAATAAGAAGTAGAAAACAATTCACTCATCTTCTTCATCTTTCTCTCTTTGGTGAAAGTTCTCTCATTCTCTCATCAAACTTAACATGGTATCAGAGCAGTAAGCTCCTATCATTCTTCTTGTTCTTTATTCTTTTACATTGGTGCTTCAAAGAAAAAAAAATATCCCTCATTCTTTGCCCAAATCTAAATGGCAAATGAGGGACCCTCTTTAGGCACCAACAAATCCAGTGAAGCACCTTCTCAAACCACCATCAACACCTCTACTAGAACCAATTCCATGATAATGGAAGTAGATGCTAACACCTCCCTTAAACTCACCACAATTCTACTAAACAACCACAACTACCCCATATGGGTCAAGGCTGCAACAAATGCTTTGTGTGGTAAAGGTAGATACGGGTTTGTCACAGGAAGGGTTAAGAGACCGTTGGATGATGATGGATTTGAAGAATGGTTCCAAGTAGACAAAATGGTTCTAACTTGGATCCTTAACTCAATAGAACCAAGCTTGATTGGTATCTTCTCCAATGCCGAGACTTCGAAAGAGTTGTGGGATTCTATCAAGAGAATCTATGGTCAACAAAAGAATCTCATGAGAGTGTATGAGCTTAAATCTTTCTTGAATAAGCTTAATCAAGGTGAGATGAGCTCAGTTGAACACCTCGGAAAATTCGTAGAGGCATGGGATGAGCTTCACTCCTATAGGCCAGAAACTAACGACATTGCCATTATTCTTGCACGTGCTAATGAGGATAAGGTATTTACTTATCTTGCTAGCTTAAACTCCAAGTTTAATGACATTCGGAATCAAATACTGAGAAGCAATGAAATGCCTCCCTTTGAAGAGGTTTGTTACATGATCAACAAGGAAGAAACAGCCCATCGTGTCCTGGACGTAAATGGCCATGACCACAAGGTGGAGACAAATGCTTTTTCGGCTCAAGAGAAGCTTAAAACTGAAGCCTTAGTGACCAAGTCAAAGGGAAACAGCAACAACCCAAATCGAGCTAAGTGTGACCATTGTCACAAGAATGGTCACTCTAAAGATCGATGCTGGTATCTTCACCCAGAACTCATGCCTTCACGGTTCAAGAAGGGTAAAGTCTCAAATCAAAGTATCCACGGTGTTCCAAGTGCCCATTCAGCTCCTATCACCGAGACTTCAAGTGTTCACTCCTTTAGCCTCGATGATATTGCCAAGGTGATATGGAACCAACTCCAAATCAATATGGAAGCACTTGGAACCCAACACCATGCTCATAAAGGCAAATGGGAGGACGGTACTCTTCTTAACTCTCACTTTTACTCTCGCAATGATCATGAACCATGGATTATAGACTCAGGTGCTAGTGATCATATGTTTAGAAACATAAATAAAGCATCTAGACTATATCCTTTAAGGAGAATACAAAGTGTCAAAGTTGCTAATGGAAAGCATGTTCCCATTAAGTATTCAGCGGATTTAGATTTATTGTCAAAACATACTAAAGGGTTCTATATTCCTAATTTTGATTCTAATCTATTATCGGTTAGTAAACTCACTAAAGACTTAAATTGTATTGCTATATTTAGTCCTAATAAAGTGATTTTTCAGGATATTATAACCGGGAAGAAGATTGGTGAAGGTTTCGCTGAAAATGGCCTCTACATGCTAAATGACGCAAAACAAGCTTTTAGGGTCACTAAACAAATTAATTCACATGAGCTATGGCATGCACGGCTGGGACATCCTTCTAATCACATTTTGAATAGTCTAGTTCCTGATTTAAAAGATTGTTACATTTCTAAGTGTGAAGCATGTATTTTAGGAAAACAAACTAGACCTCCTTTTGTACTGTCAGAACATGAATGTGATGATGTTTTTGATTTAATTCATTCTGATTTATGGACTGCTCCTGTGACATCTCATGATAACTATAGATACTTCGTTACATTTATTGATCACAAATCTAGATATACGTGGATATACCTTTTAAAATGCAAGTCGGACACATTACCATGCTTTAAACGCTTTATGCTTTTTGTCACTAACCAATTTGGCAGAAAAATTAAAATGATTAGAACTGATAATGGTGGAGAATATGTCAATAATTCCTTTAAGGAATACTTGGTAAGTGAAGGGATTGTACATCAAACTACATGCCCATACACTCCAGAACAAAATGGAGTGGCAGAGAGGAAGAATAGACATATCTTGGAAGTTGGAAGATCAATGATGTTCTACCATAATGTTCCTAAGCATTTCTGGAGCAATGCCATCCTCACAGCTGTTCATTTGATAAATAGAACACCAACAAAGGTTCTAAAAGGCAAGACTCCGAATGAGGTAATGTTTAATCATAAGCCAAATCTTTCATATCTTAAAATTTTTGGATGTATATGTTATGTTCATATTCCTTGTAGCAATAGGGACAAACTTAGCTATAAAAGTCAAAAATGCATATTCCTAGGTTATGCCACAACCCAAAAGGGTTATAGATGCTTTGACCCTAAAACAAATAGGTTGTTTGTATCTAGAAATGTAACATTTTTAGAGCATGAACCCTACTTCGAAAAACATGAACTCAAAACCAATGGTAAGGGGGAGGATGTGGGTAATTCCAACCCAGGTCCTGTTATTGACACTATTCACACAAAGGGACCCATTCTTGAACTTAGGAAGAATATGCATAATCAGCTAGAATTTCAAGAGGAATCATCTCAAAATGAGAATGATCCTTACCCTCTTAGACAAACAAATGATGAGAATGAACCTACTTTTGCCCAAGATGATTCATCCCACAATCAGATTGATCCAGATCATCTTGGAGATGACCAAATTAGTAGCCATGACATACCAAATCAATTTATGGATAGTGATGCTCATGCTACACAGGAACTACCCACACTCAGAAGATCTACTCGGATCAAAAGACCTGCCTCTGAATGGATGAAATAGGCATTAGTTGCATTAAATCATATCTTAAATCTGTTTTTGACGTTAAAGACTTGGGATACTTACGATATTTTTTAGGAATAGAAATTGCCCACTCTAAAAAGGGACTATTTCTATGCCAAAGAAAATATACACTTGATCTACTTAGTGAAACAGGTAAACTAGGTGCAAGGATAGCTCCAACTCCAATTGAAAATACCTACAAGCAAAAGGATAAAGAAGAAGACAAAGAGAAGCAGCCCAAGCCAATTCAGAATGTCAAGCAATATCAACGAATTGTCGGTAAGTTAATATATTTAACCATTACTAGACCTGACATTAGCTTTGCTGTGAATCAGGTTAGTCAATTCATGCAGCAACCAATGACCAACCACATGAACATGGTAAATCGAATCCTCTGCTACCTAAAAGGCACACCAGGCCAAGGTTTACACATGCAAAAGAATGGTCACCATGAGATCCTAGCATATAGTGATGCAGATTGGGCCGGAAATGTTGAAGACCGAAAGTCAACTACCGGATATTGCACATTTGTTGGAGGGAAACATAGTAACCTGGAAGAGTAAGAAACAAAGTGTGGTAGCAAGGTCAAGTGCAGAGGCTGAGTATCGAGCAATGGCAAGTGCAACATGTGAGCTGATTTGGTTGAAGGCTTTAGTTCAAGATTTGGGGTTCAAAACTGAAGCACCAATGAAACTATTTTGCGACAACAAAGCAGCAATCTACATAGCTTCAAATCCAGTATTCCATGAGAGAACAAAGCACATTGAGATGGACTGTCACTTTATTAGGGAGAAAGTTCAGAATCAGACCATCTGCACCCCTTATGTTCCAAGCGAAGATCAACTAGGAGACTTGTTCACAAAGGCTCCTACTAAAAAACATATCGGGATCGCAATAAGCAAGTTGAATTTGAACAACATCTTCAAGCCCAACTTGAGGGGGAGTGTTGAAATAAAGTCGAGTGAGCCGATTGATCAATCTCCAGATTCATACCAGCATCGTGATTGTGTTGCATTGGAGATGAAAAGATTGAGGGTGAAGATGAAAAGCCCAAATAACTCTTTGGCTAATCTATGAGTACCCACATCAAGCCCAAAGCCCATTCATACTAACCACTAAAGGACAAAATAACGGCTAGTTCTTGAAATTGAAAGATATGCTGTTATATGTTGTACCTAGCTGTTAGAAAAGTAAAATCAACTTGTACCTAGCCGTTAGGATGTTGTATATATATACCCAAGATGTGTAAAGTGAAAAAACAAGCTTCTTTATTCTTTCATCAATACTTTCTTTCACACTTCTTTGTTTCTTCAATATTTTTCACAGGGCTTTGGGCTGGATATGGGTATCCATAGATCAATCCAAGAGTTATTTGGGCTTTTCATCTTCACCCTCAATCTCTTCATCTTTAACACTCCCCCTCAAGTTGGACTTGTACAAATTGAATAAGTTCAACTTGGAACTCACCTTAAGAAGTTGTTGATGAGTACATGGTTTGGTGAATATATCCGCAAGTTGATCTTCACTCTTCACATAAGGCATGTTGATCACTTTGCTCAAGTACTTTTCTCTTGTGAAGTGACAATCAACTTCGATGTGCTTGGTCCTCTCATGGAACACTGGATTAGATGCAATGTGTGTTGCTGCCTTGTTATCACAGTACATGTCTATAGGTGTTTCAACTGAAAATCCTAAGTCTTCCACTAATGATTTTATCCAAACCAATTCACTCGTAGTAGATGCCATAGCTCTATATTCAGCTTCTGCACTCGATCTTGCAACTACACTTTGCTTCTTGCTTTTCCAAGTCACCAAATTACCTCCCACAAATGTGCAATAACCAGTGGTTGATCTTCTGTCCTCGAAGTTACCGGCCCAATCCGCATCTGTGTAAGCACATATCTTGTGGTGGCCATTTCTTCTCATCAAGATTCCTTGCCCCGGTGCATGTTTTATGTACCTTAAAATTCTACTCACCATTTCCACATGTATATTCTTTGGGCATGACATGTGTTGACTTACATGTTGCACAGAAAAAAACAATATCAGGTCGTGTAATAGTTAATATATAAGCTTACCTACAAGTCTTTGATAAAGCTTGATGTCCTTGTATGGCTCCTCCTTGTCATGTTCGTTTTCATGCTTGTTATCCTCTTTCTTCCTTCTTAGTGCCTCCATAGGTGTCACAGCTGGCTTTGCTCCAAGTTTTCCTGTCTCACTTAACAAATCAAGAACATATTTTCTTTGGGATAGAAATAGCCCTTCATTGGAATAAGCGATTTCCTATACCTAGAAAATATCGTAAGTTTCCCAAATCTTTAACATCAAATGCAGACTTCAAATATGTTTTAATGCTCTTAATGCCATTAATGTCACAACCGGTGATGATAATATCATCCACATAAATAAGAACAATGGTAGATCCCTCACTTGAGTGCTTAATAAATAAGGAATGATCAGCATCACTCACTTTTATAGTGTTCATTTTTGCAGCTGGTGCAAAAGTTTCTGTATAGTCTAAGCCGTAGGTTTGAGTGAAGCCTTTGGCCACTAACCTAGCCTTATGTTTGTCCAAGGTTCCATCACTATTTAACTTAGTCTTATACACCCATTTGCATCCTACAACCTTCTTTCCCAAAGGTAAAGGTACTAATTCCCATGTATTATTTTTAACTAAAGCATCCAATTCCTCTTGCATGGCTTGTCTCCAAACTGATAATTCTCTAGCTTCCTTAAAGTTATTTGGATCTTTAATGGTGTCTACTTTAGTTAAAAAGGCTCTAAAACTCTCTTTTACTTTTCCTAAGGTGTAGTAGTGGTCAAGAGGGTGTGCGATTACTTTGTTACCGTGGAAAAACACTCTTTTCTTCATCCAATCCGATGAAGATTGTCGAATTCTTTGAGATCTTCTAAGTGGGGGATTTTGGCCTTGCATAGGTGCAACATGCTCCCCCTCACTTCGTATACTAATAGATGGTCCATCTTGGTTACTAGATAATGATTCTATTTGAACATTCGAATGTTCATCCCTATGTATTTCATTTTGCTCTCCCTCGTCTCTAGGTCTACAAGAAGATAACAGTAAATCTTCACTTACTTCACTAGGTGAATGTGCATTTAGATTTTCATTGCTAGTTTCACCCTCATTAGACTCTTGATCTTGTGATTCTATGTTATCACTACTCAATTGTAGGTCATGGTTGCCTAGTACGTCACTAGATGGTGGTATATACTTGTGTATTATGGCTAAAGGAAGTGGATCATCAACTTCACCTTTTCCATTACCAATGCTATGAAAATATGAGTCATTTTCTACGAAAGTAACATTTCTAGAGATATACTTGTCCTTAGTTAAGGGATTATAGCACCTATAACCCTTAGTATCAACACAATAACCTAAAAAGATGCATTTAATGCTTCTTTCACTTAATTTATCTCTTGAATGACTTGGCATATGTACATAACATACACATCCGAAAATTCTAAGATAGGACAAGTTTGGTTGGGTACTATAAGCAATCTCAATTGGTGTCTTTCCTTTCAGTACCATGGATGGTGTTCGGTTAATAAGATGTGTCGCTGTGAGAATAGCTTCCCCCCAAAACTCTCTAGGTACATTGTGATAGAACATCATAGTTCTTGCCACCTCTAAAATATGCCTATTCTTACGTTCAGCCACTCCATTTTGTTCTGGAGTGTAAGGACAAGTAGTTTGGTGAACAATTCCTTTACTAACTAAAAACTCTTTAAACAAGTTGTTCACATACTCTCCTCCATTATCAGTTCTCAACACCTTAACTTTCTTATCGAATTGGTTTTCAATCAATATTACAAACTCTCTGAAACAACAAAAAACCTCAGATTTCCTTTTAATAAGATAAATCCATGTATACCTAGATTTATGATCTATAAAAGTTACAAAATATTTGAAGCCCTTATGAGATAGAGTGGGAGAAGTCCACAAATCAGAATGTACCAAAGCAAATAAATCATTATATTCATGATGAGATTGTACAAAAGGTATCTTAGTTTGTTTTCCTAAAATACAAGAACTACAATCTTTGATCTTATCAAATTTCAAGTTAGGAACTAATTTTTGCAAAATATGACTAGGAGGATGCCCTAATCTAGCATGCCAAAGTTCTTGGATTTTGCTGCTATCTACTTTAAAGGTTTTGCTTGAATCTTTATCTCCATTCACCATATTCTTTATCTCCCACCTTAGGTTGATTAATTTCTCCATCAACAAATCCCAGAACTCTCATGCCCAGTAAGGCCCTTGTCGCAATCGTCACCCATGTAGAGTGATTCCTTCCATTTAGAGGAAAGGTAGTAAGCTTAGTGGTGATTTTGTAGTCGGAATCAACATTGAAAAAATTCTCTCTCTTGGCAGAACTACTTCCCACTTGTGCTGCCATTTTAATGTCAGCAACTTGGCCTTGCACAATGGAGATTGATCACACAACAAAGAGAGAGTAAAAAATAAAGGAGAGATGATGAAATGAGCTCCCTAAATGCAACCTTGCTCTGATACCATGTTGATAAATAGAATTTGAATGTGTTTAGCTTACAATTTCAAAGATTCAACATAAACAAATAAAAAAATGCAAGTAGAGAGAAAATAGATGAAGAGAGAAAATTGAAGAGCTTTTGTATTCTCTCTCCAAATATTTACACAGCTTGGGTTTTTATATACAACATCCTAACGGCTAGGTACAAGCTTACTTTACTTTTCTAACAGCTAGGTACAACACATAACAGCATATCTTTCAATTTAAAAAACTAGCCGTTATTTCGTCCTTTAGTAGTTAGCTTTAAATTGGGCTTTGGGCTTGATATGGGTATCCATAGATCAATCCAAGAGTTATTTGGGCTTTTCATCTTCACCCTTAATCTCTTCATCTTTAACACTCCCCCTCAAGTTGGACTTGTACAAATTGAAGAAGTTCAACTTGGAACTCACCTTAAGAAGTTGTTGATGAGTGTTAAAGATGAAGAGATTGAGGGTGAAGATGAAAAGCCCAAATAACTCTTGGATTGATCTATGGATACCCATATCAAGCCCAAGCCCAATTCAAGCTAACTACTAAAGGACGAAATAACGGCTAGTTTTTTTAAATTGAAAGATATGCTATTATGTGTTGTACCTAGCTGTTAGAAAAGTAAAGTAAGCTTGTACCTAGCCGTTAGGATGTTGTATATAAAAACCCAAGCTGTGTAAATATTTGGAGAGAGAATACAAAAGCTCTTCAATTTTCTCTCTTCATCTATTTTCTCTCTACTTGCATTTTTTTATTTGTTTATGTTGAATCTTTGAAAGTGTGAGCTAAACACATTCAAATTCTATTTATCAACAGATGAGTACATGGTTTGGTGAATATATCCGCAAGTTGATCTTCACTCTTCACATAAGGCATGTTGATCACTTTGCTCAAGTACTTTTCTCTTGTGAAGTGACAATCAACTTCGATGTGCTTGGTCCTCTCATGGAACACTGGATTAGATGCAATGTGTGTTGCTGCCTTGTTATCACAGTACATGTCTATAGGTGTTTCAACTGAAAATCCTAAGTCTTCCACTAATGATTTTATCCAAACCAATTCACTCGTAGTAGATGCCATAGCTCTATATTCAGCTTCTGCACTCGATCTTGCAACTACACTTTGCTTCTTGCTTTTCCAAGTCACCAAATTACCTCCCACGAATGTGCAATAACCAGTGGTTGATCTTCTGTCCTCGAAGTTACCAGCCCAATCCGCATCTGTGTAAGCACATATCTTGTGGTGGCCATTTCTTCTCATCAAGATTCCTTGCCCCGGTGCTTGTTTTATGTACCTTAAAATTCTATTCACCATTTCCATGTGTATATTTCTTTGGGCATGACATGTGTTGACTTACCTGTTGCACAGAAAAAATAATGTTCGGTCGTTTAATAGTTAAATATATAAGCTTACCTACAAGTCTTTGATAAAGCTTGATGTCCTTGTATGGCTCCTCCTTGTCATGTTCGTTTTCATGCTTGTTATCCTCTTTCTTCCTTCTTAGTGCCTCCATAGGTGTCACAGCTGGCTTTGCTCCAAGTTTTCCTGTCTCACTTAACAAATCAAGAACATATTTTCTTTGGGATAGAAATAGCCCTTCATTGGAATAAGCGATTTCTATACCTAGAAAATATCGTAAGTTTCCCAAATCTTTAACATCAAATGCAGACTTCAAATATGTTTTAATGCTCTTAATGCCATTAATGTCACAACCGGTGATGATAATATCATCCACATAAATAAGAACAATGGTAGATCCCTCACTTGAGTGTTTAATAAATAAGGAATGATCAGCATCACTCACTTTAAAATTTTGAGAACACAATGCATTATGCAACTTATTATACCATGCTCTTGGTGATTGTTTTAATCCATATATGGCTTTCTTCAATTTGCAAACATGTGTATTTGGAACCATAACATCATATCCTTGAGGTAAACTCATGTAAACCTCTTCCTCTAACTCTCCTTGCAAGAAAGCATTCTTCACATCCATTTGATGTAAATCCCAATTGTTTTTTAAGCACCTTGTGGTGGTGCCTTTTCCTTGAAGTTGACTGGCCTCAGATGTGGATTAAGAACCCAACATTTTTCTTTAGTATGACCTAACATCTTACAATGGCCACACTTCCAACATTTCTCTTTGAGGTTGTGCATCCGTCCACATTTATCACATTTAGCCTTAACTTTTGCTCCTTGGACCATCCTGCCTTCTTCCTTGCTGTCCACCAAACTTCCTCTCTCAGCCTTGCTTGAATTCCAACTTAAAATCTTTCTTTGCAGGTACTCTTTATTAACTTTGTTTGCAACATCATCATAATGAGGCAAAGGCTCAATTCTAAGAATGTGGTTTCGAAGATCTTCGTAGTCAGAACCCAAACCCATCAAATACGATATCACAAGATCTTCATTAGCCCTTTTTTCTGTTGAAAATGAAGGGATTGAGGATGAAGATAAAAGGCCCAAATAACTCTTTGATTGTCCTATGTACACCCATATCAAGCCCAAAGCCCATATCAAGCTAACCACTAAAGGACGAAATAACGGCTAGTAAGCTAATCACTAATGGACGAAATAACGGCTAGTTTTTGAAATTGAAAGCTATGCTGTTATGTGTTGTACCTAGCTGTTAGAAAAGTAAAATAAGCTTGTACCTAGCCGTTAGGATGTTGTATATATATACCCAAGATGTGTAAAGTGAAAAACAAGCTTCTTTATTCTTTCATCAATACTTTCTTTCACACTTCTTTGTTTCTTCAATATTTTTCACATGGTATCAGAGCAGGTTTCATCTCTAATCTAGCTTTTCACCTTTGTTGCTTTGTTGGTTCTTGGTGTATCAAGACATTCCCCTTCATAGCCAAATTAAAGAATGGAAAAGGAGGGCTCGTCATACAACACCAAGAGCAGAAGTTCCTTCAAGGGAGTTGATAATGATGGTAACACCACCTTGAAACTTACCACATTTCCCTTGAATGGAAAAAATTACTCAATTTGGATCAATCCCGCTGAAAGAGCATTATGTGGAAAACGAGCATTGGGTTTCGTGAATGGAAGAATCACAAAGCCCACAGACACATCAAGTGAAGAATATGAAGATTGGTGTTATAATGACAACTTGGTGTACACATGGATTTTAAATTCCATGGAACCATCCTTGGTAGGTGCATTCTCAAAGGCTGAAACTTCTAAAGCACTTTGGGAGTCTATCAAGAGACAATTTGGTCATCAAGGAAACTTGATGAGAATATACGAGTTGAAGCAGTTCATCAACAATATCAGCCTTAAGTATCTTTTACTTAGATCTGTTTTGCTCTGATACCATTTTTAGGGTCACTAAACAAATTAATTCACATGAGCTATGGCATGCACAGCTGGGACATCCTTCTAATCACATTTTGAGTAGTCTAGTTCCTGATTTAAAAGATTGTTACATTTCTAAGTGTGAAGCATGTATTTTAGGAAAACAAACTAGACCTCCTTCTAATCTATGAGTACCCACATCAAGCCTAAAGCCCATGTCATACTAAACCACTAAAGGACAAAATAACGGCTAGTTTTTAAAGTTAAAAGATGTGCTTTTGTATGTTGTACCTAGCTGTTAGAAAAGTAAAGTGAGTTTGTACTTAGCCGTTAGGATAGTGTGTATATAAACACAAGATGTGTAAATGTTTAGACAATTGAATAAGAAGTAGAAAACAATTCACTCATCTTCTTCATCTTTCTCTCTTTGGTGAAAGTTCTCTCATTCTCTCATCAAACTTAACAAGTACCTGCAAAGAAAGATTTTGAATGGGAATTCAAGCAAGGCTGAGAGAGGTAGTTTGGTGGACGGCAAGGAAGAAGGCAGGATGGTCCAAGGAGTAAAAGTTAAGGCTAAATGTGATAAATGTGGACGGATGCACAACCTCAAAGACAAATGCTGGAAGTGTGGCCATTGTAAGTGTTAAGTTTGATGAGAGAATGAGAGAACTTTCACCAAAGAGAGAAAGATGAAGAAGATGAGTAAATTGTTTTCTACTTCTTATTCAATTGTCTAAACATTTACACACTTGTGTTTATATACACACTATCCTAACGGCTAGGTACAAACTCACTTTACTTTTCTAACAGCTAGGTACAACATACAAAAGCACATCTTTTAACTTTAAAAAACTAGCCGTTATTTTGTCCTTTAGTGGTTTAGTATGACATGGGCTTTGGGCTTGATGTGGGTACTCATAGATTAGCCAAAGAGTTATTTGGGCTTTTCATCTTCACCCTCAATTTTTTCATCTCCAATGCAACACAATCACGATGCTGGTATGAATCTGGAGATTGATCAATTGGCTCACTCGACTTTATTTCAACACTCCCCCTCAAGTTGGGCTTGAAGATGTTGTTCAAATTCAACTTGCTTATTGCGATCCCGATATGTTTTTTAGTAGGAGCCTTTGTGAACAAGTCTCCTAGTTGATCTTCGCTTGGAACATAAGGGGTGCAGATGGTCTGATTCTGAACTTTCTCCCTAATAAAGTGACAGTCCATCTCAATGTGCTTTGTTCTCTCATGGAATACTGGATTTGAAGCTATGTAGATTGCTGCTTTGTTGTCGCAAAATAGTTTCATTGGTGCTTCAGTTTTGAACCCCAAATCTTGAACTAAAGCCTTCAACCAAATCAGCTCACATGTTGCACTTGCCATTGCTCGATACTCAGCCTCTGCACTTGACCTTGCTACCACACTTTGTTTCTTACTCTTCCAGGTTACTATGTTTCCTCCAACAAATGTGCAATATCCGGTAGTTGACTTTCGGTCTTCAACATTTCCGGCCCAATCTGCATCACTATATGCTAGGATCTCATGGTGACCATTCTTTTGCATGTGTAAACCTTGGCCTGGTGTGCCTTTTAGGTAGCAGAGGATTCGATTTACCATGTTCATGTGGTTGGTCATTGGTTGCTGCATGAATTGACTAACCTGATTCACAGCAAAGCTAATGTCAGGTCTAGTAATGGTTAAATATATTAACTTACCGACAATTCGTTGATATTGCTTGACATTCTGAATTGGCTTGGGCTGCTTCTCTTTGTCTTCTTCTTTATCCTTTTGCTTGTAGGTATTTTCAATTGGCGTTGGAGCTATCCTTGCACCTAGTTTACCTGTTTCACCAAGTAGATCAAGTGTATATTTTCTTTGGCATAGAAATAGTCCCTTTTTAGAGTGGGCAATTTCTATTCCTAAAAAATATCGTAAGTATCCCAAGTCTTTAATGTCAAAAACAGATTTAAGATATGATTTAATGCAACTAATGCCTATTTCGTCATTACCAGTAATGATTATGTCATCGACATAAATGAGAATCACCGTTATTCCATCTTTGGAATGTTTGGTGAATAGTGAGAAATCAGCCTCACTTTTAATGAAGGCTTGACAACTGAGAGCATTGTGCAATTTAGAGTACCAAGCCCTAGGGGATTGTTTAAGGCCATAGATAGCCTTTCTAAGCTTACATACATGTGATTTAGGAATGTCAGTCCCATACCCTTCAGGTATTCTCATGTATACTTCCTCTTCTAATTCGCCTTGTAAGAAGGCATTTCTTACATCCATTTGGTACAATGGCCAATCATAATTAACAGCTAAGGACATAAGAACTCTAATGGAATTCATTTTAGCTACGGGGGCAAAAGTCTCGGTGTAATCAATACCATAAGTTTGAGTGAAGCCTTTGGCCACTAGCCTAGCCTTATATTTTTCAACAGTTCCATCACTTTTAAGCTTGGTCTTGTATACCCATTTGCAGCCAACGACCTTCTTCCCTTTAGGCAGTGGAACAATATCCCAGGTTTGATTGCGAATTAGAGCCTTAAGCTCTTCATTCATTGCACTTCTCCAAATTGGGCTAATTTGGGCCTCTTGGTAATTGGAAGGCTCTTGAATATCATCGATGGCATTTAGAAAAGCTTTATACTGATCTTTAATGTGATCATGAGTATAGTAGCTTTGAATAGGGTAATTGGTTACATGGTTTCCATGATGAAACACTCTAGTTTTCATCCATTCAGAGGCAGGTCTTTTGATCCGAGTAGATCTTCTGAGTGTGGGTAGTTCCTGTGTAGCATGAGCATCACTATCTATAAATTGATTTGGTATGTCATGGCTACTAATTTGGTCATCTCCAAGATGATCTGGATCAATCTGATTGTGGGATGAATCATCTTGGGCAAAAGTAGGTTCATTCTCATCATTTGTTTGTCTAAGAGGGTAAGGATCATTCTCATTTTGAGATGATTCCTCTTGAAATTCTAGCTGATTATGCATATTCTTCCTAAGTTCAAGAATGGGTCCCTTTGTGTGAATAGTGTCAATAACAGGACCTGGGTTGGAATTACCCATATCCTCCCCCTTACCATTGGTTTTGAGTTCATGTTTTTCGAAGTAGGGTTCATGCTCTAAAAATGTTACATTTCTAGATACAAACAACCTATTTGTTTTAGGGTCAAAGCATCTATAACCCTTTTGGGTTGTGGCATAACCTAGGAATATGCATTTTTGACTTTTATAGCTAAGTTTGTCCCTATTGCTACAAGGAATATGAACATAACATATACATCCAAAAATTTTAAGATATGAAAGATTTGGCTTATGATTAAACATTACCTCATTCGGAAGTCTTGCCTTTTAGAACCTTTGTTGGTGTTCTATTTATCAAATGAACAGCTGTGTGTGAAAAATATTGAAGAAACAAAGAAGTGTGAAAGAAAGTATTGATGAAAGAATAAAGAAGCTTGTTTTTCACTTTACACATCTTGGGTATATATATACAACATCCTAACGGCTAGGTACAAGTTGATTTTACTTTTCTAACAGCTAGGTACAACACATAACAGCATAGCTTTCAATTTCAAGAACTAGCCGTTATTTCGTCCATTAGTGATTAGCTTACTAGCCGTTATTTCGTCCTTTAGTGGTTAGCTTGATATGGGCTTTGGGCTTGATATGGGTGTACATAGGCCAATCAAGGAGTTATTTGGGCCTTTTATCTTCACCCTCAATCCCTTCATTTTCAACACTCCCCCTCAAGTTGGGCTTGAACAAATTGATCAAGTTCAACTTGCATACAAACTTTTGAAGTTGTTGAATACTCGGAGGTTTGGTGAATATGTCCGCCAATTGATCTTCGCTCTTGACATAAGGCATTGAGATTGTCTTGTTCAAATATTTTTCTCTTATAAAGTGACAATCTACCTCTATATGCTTGGTCCTCTCATGAAACACCGGATTGTTTGCAATATGTATCGCCGATTTGTTATCACAATGTAGCTTCATAGGTGCCTCGACATTAAAACCCAAATCTTCAACCAATGCCTTCAACCATATCAATTCACTGGTGGTTGAAGCCATTGCTCTATATTCAGCTTCGGCACTTGATTTGGCCACCACGGTTTGCTTTTTACTCTTCCAAGTCACTAAATTCCCACCAACAAAAGTACAATATCCAGTTGTAGACTTGCGATCTTCAATGCTTCCTGCCCAATCAGCATCTGTGTAGGCAAAAATTTGGTGATGTCCATGTTTCTTCATTAGTAATCCTTGTCCTAGAGTTCCTTTGAGATATTTGAGTATTCGGTCCACCACTTTCCATGTGATTGGTCATTGGACAAGTCATGAATTGGCTTACCTGATTCACAGCAAAAGAAATGTCAGGTCTTGTAATAGTTAAGTAGATTAACTTACCCACAATTCTTTGATATTGCTTGATGTCTTCAATTGGTTTGCCCTCCTTCTTTTTGGCTTGTACTTCAATTGGAGTTGATGCTATCTTCCCTCCAAGCTTACCTGTTTCTTTCAAAAGATCAAGTGTGTATTTTCTTTGGCATAGAAATAGCCCTTTATTAGAATGGGCTATCTCTATACCTAGAAAATACCGTAAGTGTCCAAGGTCTTTAATATCAAAAGTAGACTTTAAATAACTTTTAGTGCTGTTTATTCCCAAAGTATCACTCCCTGTTATAATGATATCGTCCACATATATTATCACAACAGTAATACCATTATTGGAGTGTTTTATGAATAAAGAGTGATCAGCACTACTAACCTTAAAGTGTTGAGAAGTTAAAGCACCTAACAACTTAGAGTACCAGGCCCTAGGAGATTGTTTTAAGCCATAGATGGCTTTTCTAAGCTTACATACATGCGGTTTTGGTACTTTAATGTTGTATCCTTGTGGGATATCCATGTAAACCTCTTCTTCTAATTCCCCCTGGAGAAAAGCATTTCGAACATCCATTTGATACATTTCCCATTCATAATTAGTGGCTAAGGACAAAATAACTCTAATGGTGTTCATTTTGGCTACTGGGGCAAATGTCTCAGTGTAATCTAAACCATAGGTTTGAGTGAATCCTTTAGCAACCAATCTAGCTTTATGTTTCTCAATGGAACCATCACTCTTCAGCTTGGTTTTGTACACCCATTTACACCCAACTGTTTTCTTACCTTGGGGAAGAGTAACAATTTCCCATGTCTTATTCTTAACTAAAGCTTCCAACTCCTCATCCATGGCATTTCTCCAAATAGGAATGTCCTTGGCCTCGTTGTAGCAAGATGGCTCTTTCAAACTATCCAATTTGCTTAAAAACACTCTATAACTCTCTTTAACATTATCTAAGGTATAATAATTTTGTATAGGATGTGCTGTGACTTTGTTCCCATAAAAGAATACCCTATTTTTCTGCCATTCAGATGGAGGCTTCCTAATTCTTTGAGATCTTCTAAGAGGAAAATTTTGATCATGTGATGAAGAATCGGACTCTCTCTCATTTTGACCCACCGGTGAGGAACTAAATGGGATTTCATGCTCTAAAACTAATTGATCATTAGGGTTCTCATCACAAGGTGTTTCCTCACTTTGACTTTCACTAACTACGTTTTGTTCTTCATTTGATTCCAATGGTTCATGAATATCACCATTCTGTTGTGTTGAATCTTCATAGATAAAATCCTCTTTTTCGCTTTCATTCAAACTAACTCCATTATTGATTTGATCGTATTCCTTAACAAACTCAACCGATTACCTACAATAGATAGCGGAAGAGGATCCCCTTTCATTTCTCCTTCATTTCTCACTTTATCAAAGTAAGGATCACTTTCCAGAAAAGTAACATTTCTTGACAAGAATTTCTCATTCGTAGAAGGATCTAAACATTTATAACCTTTTTATCAATGCAATACCCTAAAAATATGCACTTTACACTCCTATGACTCAATTTATCTCTAGCATGATTAGGGATGTGAACATAACAAGTACAGCCAAATACCTTTAGATAAGATAAGTTTGGTTGCCTATTATGCAACAATTCAAAAGGAGATTTTCCATTCAACAACTTCGAAGGCATACGATTTATCAAATGTATGGCAGTGAGAATGGCTTCATTCCAATATCTTTTAGGGACATTGTGATGAAACATTAGTGACCTTCCTACATCTAAAATGTGCCGATTTTTCCGCTCGGCCACACCATTTTGTTCAGGTGTGTAGGGGCAAGTCGTTTGATGAACTATCCCTAAAGTGCTCAAGTAATTCTCAAAGGCATGACTAGTATATTCTCCCCCATTGTCGCTCCTAAGAATCTTAATCCTTTTACCAAGTTGATTTTCAATTAAGGAAACATACTCTTTAAAACATGATAAGGTCTCTGATTTGTTTTTAATCAAGTATATCCAAGTGTATCTCGACTTGTGATCAATGAATGTGACAAAATATCTAAAGCCATTGTGAGATTCTAAAGGAGAAGTCCATAGATCAGAGTGAACAAGATCAAATATTTCATTATAACAAGTTTCCGAATGTACAAAAGGAAGTTTAGTCTGTTTTCCAAGATTACAAGCCCTACATTGTTTAAAATCACTAAACTTCATTTTCGGAATCATTTTACACAGAATGTTACTAGGAGGATGGCCTAGTCTTGCATGCCAAAGTTTCTGAAGTCCACTGTCTTCCTCAACTCTAAGGGCTTGATTGGTACTATCCAAAAAATATAGGCCGTCATGTAAGGTTCCCTCACCAATCTTCTTCCCGGTTGACATGTCCTGAAATATCACCTTATTGGGTTCAAAGGTAACACGACAATTTAAGTCTTTTGTTATTCTACTAACGGACAGCAAATTTGATGAAAAATTTGGCATATAAAGGCCACTTGTTCTCTTGGATAAAACTTTAATATCTCCTAATCCCTTAATAGGTATTTCACTACCATTGGCTATTGTCACATTTCTAATGTTTCCTAGGGTTTCTATTCTAGATGCCATGTTTTTATTTCTAAACATATGATTAGTAGCACCTGAATCAATAACCCAAGGGTCAAACTTAAAATGTGAGTTGGAAATCATACCTTGAGAGGAGCTTGGAAGATGGTTCCGAAGTAGTTTGGCCAAATCCTCAAGGAGTTTTGAGTTCCCTTTTTCGATTGCATTTTGAGCACCTTGTGGTGGCGCCTTTTCCTTGAAGTTAACTGGCCTCAAATGTGGATTAAGAACCCAACATTTTTCTTTAGTATGACCAAGCATCTTGCAGTGCCCACACTTCCAGCATTTGTCTTTAAGGTTGTGCATCCGTCCACATTTATCACACTTAGCCTTAACTTTTGCTCCTTGGACCATCCTGCCTTCTTCCTTGCTGTCCACCAAACTACCTCTCTCAGCCTTGCTGGAATTCCCATTCAAAATCTTTCTTTGCAAGTACTCTTTATTAACCTTGTTTGCAACATCGTCATAATAAGGCAAAGGTTCAATTCTAAGAATGTGATTCCGAAGATCTTCGTAGTCCGAACCCAAACCCATCAAATACGATATCACAAGATCTTCATTGGCCCTTTTTTCCACCTCTTCAATGTTGGTAGTATTCGGCCTTAATGATTGAAGTTCATCCCATGCCTCCTTAATTTTGGTGTTATATTCTATCGGATCACCTCCACTAAGGCTGATATTGTTAATGAACTGCTTCAACTCGTATATTCTCATCAAGTTTCCTTGATGACCAAATTGTCTCTTGATAGACTCCCAAAGTGCTTTAGAAGTTTCGGCCTTTGAGAAATGCACCTACCAAGGATGGTTCCATGGAATTTAAAATCCATGTGTACACCAAGTTGTCATTATAGCACCAATCTTCATATTCTTCACTTGATGTGTCTGTGGGCTTTGTGATTCTTCCATTCACGAAACCCAATGCTCGTTTTCCACATAATGCTCTTTCAGCGGGATTGATCCAAATTGAGTAATTTTTTCCATTCAAGGGAAATGTGGTAAGTTTCAAGGTGGTGTTACCATCATTATCAACTCCCTTGAAGGAACTTTTGCTCTTGGTGTTGTATGACGAGCCCTCCCTTTCATTCTTTAATTTGGCTATGAAGGGGAATGTCTTGATACACCAAGAACCAACAAAGCAACAAAAGGTAAAAAAGCTAGATTAGAGATGAAACCTGCTCTGATACCATGTGAAAAATATTGAAGAAACAAAGAAGTGTGAAAGAAAGTATTGATGAAAGAATAAAGAAGCTTGTTTTTCACTTTACACATCTTGGGTATATATATACAACATCCTAACGGCTAGGTACAAGTTGATTTTACTTTTCTAACAGCTAGGTACAACACATAACAGCATAGCTTTGAATTTCAAGAACTAGCCGTTATTTCGTCCATTAGTGATTAGCTTACTAGCCGTTATTTCGTCCTTTAGTGGTTAGCTTGATATGGGCTTTGGGCTTGATATGGGTGTACATAGGCCAATCAAGGAGTTATTTGGGCCTTTTATCTTCACCCTCAATCCCTTCATTTTCAACACTGTGATGATGGCATTGCTCCAGAAATGCTTAGGAACATTATGGTAGAACATCATTGATCTTCCAACTTCCAAGATATGTCTATTCTTCCTCTCTGCCACTCCATTTTTGTTCTGGAGTGTATGGGCATGTAGTTTGATGTACAATCCCTTCACTTACCAAGTATTCCTTAAAGGAATTATTGACATATTCTCCACCATTATCAGTTCTAATCATTTTAATTTTTCTGCCAAATTGGTTAGTGACAAAAAGCATAAAGCGTTTAAAGCATGGTAATGTGTCCGATCTTGCATTTTAAAAGGTATATCCCACGTATATCTAGATTTGTGATCAATAAATGTAACAAAGTATCTATAGTTATCATGAGATGTCACAGGAGCAGTCCATAAATCAGAATGAATTAAATCAAAAACATCATCACATTCATGTTCTGACAGTACAAAAGGAGGTCTAGTTTGTTTTCCTAAAATACATGCTTCACACTTAGAAATGTAACAATCTTTTAAATCTAGGAACTAGACTATTCAAAATGTGATTAGAAGGATGTCCCAGCCGTGCATGCCATAGCTCATGTGAATTAATTTGTTTAGTGACCCTAAAAGCTTGTTTTGCGTCATTTAGCATGTAGAGGCCATTTTCAGCGAAACCTTCACCAATCTTCTTCCCGGTTATAATATCCTGAAAAATCACTTTATTAGGACTAAATATAGCAATACAATTTAAGTCTTTAGTGAGTTTACTAACCGATAATAGATTAGAATCAAAATTAGGAATATAGAACCCTTTAGTATGTTTTGACAATAAATCTAAATCTGCTGAATACTTAATGGGAACATGCTTTCCATTAGCAACTTTGACACTTTGTATTTTCCTTAAAGGATATAGTCTAGATGCTTTATTTATGTTTCTAAACATATGATCACTAGCACCTGAGTCTATAATCCATGGTTCATGATCATTGCGAGAGTAAAAGTGAGAGTCAAGAAGAGTATCATCCTCCCATTTGCCTTTATGAGCATGGTGTTGGGTTCCAAGTGCTTCCATATTGATTTGGAGTTGGTTCTTTATCACTTTGGCAATATCATCGAGGCTAAAGGAGTGAACACTTGAAGTCCCGAAGATGAATGGGCACTTGAACACCATGGATACTTTGATTTGAAACTTTACCCTTCTTGAACTGTGAAGGCATGAGTTCTGGGTGAAGATGCCAGCATCGATCTTTAGAGTGACCATTCTTGTGACAATGGTCACACTTAGCGTCGATTTGGGTTGTTGCTGTTTCCCTTTGACTTGGTCACTAAGGCTTCAGTTTTAAGCTTCTCTTGAGCTAAAAAAGCATTTGTCTCCACCTTGTGGTCAT